>JASSUY010030176.1:77571-114158 GCA_032466535.1 Forpus xanthops
TGGCCCTCCTCTGCACTTGTTCCAACAGTTCCATGTCCTTTTTATGTTGAGGACACCAGAACTGCACACAATGCTCCCAGTGAGGTCTTACGAGAGCAGAGTAGAGGGGCAGGATCACTTCCCTCGATCTGCTGGTCACACTCCTTTTGATGCAGCCCAGGATACGGTTGGCTTTCTGGACTGCAAGTGCACACATTGCCAGCTCATGTTCATTCTCTCAGCAACCAACACCCCCAAGTCCTTCTCCTCAGGGCTGCTCTGAATCTCATCTCCACCTAACCTGTAGCTGTGCCTGGGATTGCTCCAACCCAAGTGGAGGACCTTGCACTTGGCATGGTTAAACTTCACGAGGTTGTCATCAGCCCACCTCACAAGCGTGTCAAGGTCCCTCTGGATGGCATTCCTTCTCTCCAACGTATCAACCGAGCCACAGAGCTTGTTGTCATCAGCAAACTTGCTGAGGGCACACTCAACCCCACTGTCCATGTCACTGACAAATATGTTGAACAAGACCGGTCCCATCACCGATCCCTGAAGGACACCACTCGTTACTGGTCTCCAGATGGACATTGAGCACAACTCTTTGCATGCGGCCATCCAGCCAGTTCTTTATCCACCGAGTGGTCCACTATCAAATTGATGAATCTGTAACTTAGAGACAAGGATGTCATGTGAGACAGTGTCAAACGCTTTGCACAAGTCCAGATAGATGACATCAACTGCTCTACCCCGTCCATCAGTTCCGTAGCCCCATCATAGAAGGCCACCAGATTGGTCAGGCAGGATTTCCTCTTAGTGAAGCCGTGCTGGCTGTTCACCAAGCACCTTGTTGTTTTTCATGTGCCCCAGCATGTCTTCCAGGACAATCCGCTTCAAGATTTTGCCAGGCACAGAGGTGAGGCTGACTGGTCTGTAGTCATTTGTGTGCTGCTACCAGGGTTGTACAGGCAGGTGCTCAGTGAGAAGAAGCTACATCTGCACGTACCATATGTTCAGCTTGTGAGCTGGAGAAGTTTGTGTTTCTGGATTCCTAAGTTTTGTGATGCTGAGGGAACATCTGAGCTGACTGAGCAGTGCAGGTAGTGGCATAAGGACTGGGACTGTGACAGCACTGGGGGAAGTCTGCACAGGTATTGGGCCATTCCATGTCTTCCCATCTTTTCAGACAGTCTTGTTATCCATGTCTCCATTTTCTCTTGCATGGTTTTAGTAATAGTGGAGACTTCTCTCTTAATGCCACTTGCTGGATTTGCTACCCTGAGGGTTTACAAAAGTTGAGTTTCAAGTCCCAGTGACAGTTCACAAAAGCCTGAGCATTTCCACCTACCCAGGGTGAAGATATTTACCTGATGTCTGGGTTGATGGAGCATTTTCTGGCATTGGGAGATGCTGCAGACCACAAGCATGGATGAGAGGTCTGGAACAGCTCTTGTCCAAGGACTGAGCAGCTGGATGTAGATCCCACTGTGTTAGTGGGAAGAGAGGATGGTAGGTGGAGCATGGAAGAGATCTGCAAAGTCAGGATTGGCATGGAGTAAGAGGATAGGGAAAAGCTGTTCACTCTTTTAGCCCAGGAGCTACAGGGCCTCAAGTGAACCAAGGAAATGGCAGACTTAGGGACAAGCTGAAGGAGATGGCTTGTCACATAGCATGTGTTTTAGCTGTGAAACTCACAGTTAAGAATGCAGTTAAGAATACAGAAAGTTTGCTTGGTTTAAAAATGAGTTGGATAAATGGTGGAAGAAAAATCATTGGATGGATGTGAAGATGGATACAGAACCATTAAATGCAAAGATATGTCTGTCACAAGAAGCCTCTGAGTTATTTATAGCACATGCCATGACTCTGTCCTGTGAGATGACTGTTGAGTAATCCTGTACTCTCTACCCATTGCCAAGCATCTTCTGTAGAAATGATATACTGGTGTTGGATGGATACTTGGCCTGACCTTGCATGGCTATGCTGTGTATGTTCCTGTCCTGCTGCTGTCAGTGACTTCTTGAAGACACTTGCTAGGGCAGTACTGACAAATGGGGATTGGGGATATGGGACCATTCAAATGAAATCTGTGTTAGTGCAGTCAACTGTGAAACAAAGCCCATTGGCCCTATCAGATACATGGACACTGTATCCTGAAACACTATCCTGTAAAAATAATCAAGGAGTTAGTGTGAAACTCAGCATATGCTTTTACTGAAGTGCTGAGACAGAAATTGGTGGCTGCCGCATTTTGAGCAAGGACCAGGTGTAATAAGGAGCATTACCTGCCTTGCAAAGGATAATGTTCAACTGTCCACCTGTACATCTGTGTACACAGCTATCCATCTATGTACAGCTAGTCTGTACGTCTGTGTGTGCAGTTGTATCCATATTCAGTCTCTTAGAGACCTCCCTCTTGTGGCCTGGGTCAGAGGCAGTTGGTGACCTGTGCTGTGGCCATGTATTCACAGTGTGCAGAGAATCAGGCCCTGCTAGGGCAAGTGCTGCAAGTTTAATCTAAAGTGTTTGAAAGGCCATTCCCAATGCACAGATGTAGTTTAAACAGTGAACAGCTCTGCCTTCACTACACTCTCATTGAGAAATGAACATTTTAGTCAGTAAAAATGTCAAACTGGTAAAAGGATTTGCTCCTGAGTTAAGTGCTCTGCAGTCACCCTTGAAACTCACCTGGTTTTTGAGTAGTGAGTGCACATACACAACTATTATATATGTATTTTGATGCTTTGCTATTTAAAGAACTCTTCATCTGCTGACATTGGGAGAAAGCAGTCTGTTGCTCTGTCAGCTATGCGAGTTTCATCTTGAGATCTTCTTGCCTAAGGAACAAAGCTGAGTCAGCTTTGGGGATAATCATAAAGCTGTGGGCTTGACCCCAAGTGCATGTATGCTCTGTCCTCTTCTTTGGAGGCCTACACTGCTGGAGATCCCTTTGCACTAGTCTGCAGGGGATGTAATGAAGTCAGTTCGATGGATATACGGACTGAAGGGGGACTGAAGACAGATTTCATTGGGAAGTCTTTCACAAAGTGCAGCATTGTTGTGACAGCTTTTGGCAATACAGGAGTGATTCATTCATTGTCTTCCTGGCTCGGCCTCGCTATTTGATAGAGCTGCAAATCTCATACAAGTTTGCATGCTTTACTCCCAAAGCACCTGCTCACAAAGGCAGCTCTGTAGGTGGACAGGAAGGAAGTTGAGCAATGCCTACTCATTGAAGAGATGCTGGTAAAAGAACTGTGCTAGTTCAGAGGCTCTGAGTTTGCCCTTGAAGGCACAGAAAGAAAGCTCTTGAATTGTGTCATGATAGTAGTGTAAAATACGTTGTGTTTGGTCATGCTAGAATGGTGGCTTCTGTCTCTCTTGGCTGGTCTCGGATTAGAGCATCCCAGGAAGATGTGGTGTTCATGATCCTCATGGGTAAATGCTGAGCTCTATGCGTTGCACCGGGAGAGTTCTTCAAGTGTGAGAAATCTGCTTTCCTTTTTGACCTCACCATGAAGACAAGTTTGCCCATTTTATATGCAAGACTGAAAGCTGTCTCGTAGTGGTTTTACTCTTCCCAAGAGCAGACAGGAGTTCTGCATATACTCTCACTGTTCTCATCTTATAGGAGGTTAGAACAGATGCATTTGGTTACCCCTGCGGCTAGGGGTGGAGGGAAGGGAGGAATTGTGTCCCTGCAACATACTGCACTGCGTCTGTGCACACAGGACTGTGCTGCATGAACGAAAGGCATGTCTGTACAGGCTGGATCATGAATTCCCAGACTTTTGGGGGCCTGTGGTATTTGCTGAAACCCAACCTTCATCCACCTACAGCTGAGTCCTCCCTTTTTTGTCATTCCGGCTCAGCTGAGCACAGTGCTCCTGGCAGCCAGCCTGGCTTGTGTGACTGAGCTAGCAGCTGGTGTTCAGCTCCTTTTAGATGAGATTCTCTCCTGCTAGCCCATAGGGGAATACCAATAGCCCATAGGAGAATACCAATACTGTTGACCTATTTCCCCTGCACTGTGTATGTTCTGCAGTGATACGCTTCACCCTTTGTGTGGCTCCCTTTCCAGAGCAGCTGCAGGGAGCTGTGGGAATAGGGTGGAAACAGCACGAAAGACTGTGTGTGTTTCAGGAATCTCATGCCTAATTTAGGTAGGGAGGGACCTGTATAGGCTGCCTGGCTCACTTGCTGTGCGAGGCGGGGATAGTTCAGGCTGCTCAGGGTCTCATTTAGTTGAGTGCTGCATTTCCCCAGGGATGGAGGTCCCCCTGCCTCTGGTTCTGTCCTAGGACTTGACCACTCCCAAGGAAGGATCCTTGTCTGTTAAAATCGTGCATTTAAAATAAATTGACCATGTTAACATGGTTAAAAATGCTGAGTTTTAATGCAGGCAAAAAGCTTTTCTCGTGCTGTCTTCCAAATAATGTGTGCCTGCAAAGTTAACTGCGTGCTTATTCCATCTCTCCGCCATGGTAGGGGAAGAGGCTGGGACTCTTGATCTTTTTTTATTGTCTGCTATGGGATCTGTGGCCCAGGACAACACAAGGAGGGAGCTGGGGGGGGGTGTGTATCAGGAACTGGATGAGTTGCTCTGCTCAACACGTATTCTGTCCACTACTAGCTTGCTGTTGTGTGTGTGCTAGCAGAAGAATAAATATGGTCTGGTAGAATAACTTCAGGTTAGAAGGTACCTGTGGAGGTATCTGAGCTGATCTCCTCCCAGTGGCATCTATTAATTGTTTCTCTGAGGCGTACAGTAAAGTAGTTTCTCTGCAAGCCTGAAAGTGGCATGGTCTCAGTCCCACTGCTTACAACCTAAACAGCAGGAGGAAGCTGCAGTACAGTAGAGTGGGCAAGACGACAGCAAGTCACTGTGGTTGCTTTGGCATTTCAGTTACGCAGCGGTTTTTACTTAAATACTGTATCATTATTATTTATGTATGAAAACCACTCTTAGTTCAGGATCAGTGCCAGTTCTGTGATGTTTGTGCTATACTTGCATTACTCTGTGCACTCTTGTGTTTCTAGAAAATGACTGCTTTTTTAAAAGAGATCAGAACCAGCAAAGAGAAACGGCCACTTGCTAATTGCTAAGTAGCAGGTAGGAGAGTGTGGTGCTTGGCTTCGGGTGGGCAGTGGTACGTTTGACTCACAAGCTGTTTTTAGAGGGAGGTCAGTGGCTCTTGGTACTGCAGTTACTTAGCTGGTTGGGCTGCATCCAGATCTTATTAAGATTTAATTCATGACTGGTCCTTAAGGAATCCGGATCTCACAGTAGTCTCAGCAAAAATCTTAATGGGAGGTGACTCTCAGGCTTGTGACTGCAGTTTCTCTGGCACCAGGCTCAAGGTCCTGCAGGCTTCAGAAATGTGCTGTGTCCTCCAAGTGCCTGGTCCTGGCTGACCAGCACGGGCACAAGCTGCGACGCTTGAACCCTCATGAGGCACTTTGGGAAGTCATCTAATGTGGGACTTGGGTTCCATCACTTGCAGCCTGGAGGAGCGTGCTCTGCTCGACCCTGCCAGCACTACCGTGTCAGGGATGAGCCTGGTCCCCTCCTGACTGTGATTTCTCCCCTCTCCTAGGCCTGAGGACAAAAGTGGGACAATGGCGGAGACACGACATGACAGCACAAGCAGTTTACAGCGGAAGAAGCCACCATGGTTGAAACTGGACATCCCAGTGCCGGTGCCCATGTCGGTGCCAGAAGAGCCCCAGCCTGTGCAGGTACAAGGGCTGGTGGCAGGAGGGAGGAGGGTCTGTGAAGCTGTGGACAGGTTGCAGAGCCCCACTGCACTGAGAGCATGCCTGTGCCTGTGGTCTCCAGCAGTCCTGGCTGAGAGAAATGCAGTGTGTGATGGCAGGTCAGAAGACCACTTGAATGGGCAGAGCCATTGAGTAAATTCATGATTGGTAATTAACTCCCCCTTGAAGGAGATATGTGGGAGGGATGAGGGTGGGTGGCTGATGTGCTCAGATCAGTGGACCTGACTCTTTGGATGTGGGGATTATGAAAAGTGTCCTGGCTGGGGGATGTGGGAGTGAAGTATTCAAACAAGCATTTCGTAAGGGGGCTGGTGGAGTGAAGGGCTCCTTGGGCAAACACAAGGGTCTGGAAGTGCTGGAGTTTATACTGAAATGAGCAAGGAATGAATCTGACTTATGAATAGCCAAGATAATGACAGGCTGTTGTCAGTAACAGCAGAGAAAGAACAGTTACTGGCAACTCAAAGCTGTTACCAGCATGAGGAACATAAGAAAATAATCTGGAATGAGAGATAAGTAAAATTGAAGGATGGTGAAGTAGAGATGGGGCGATAGGTTAATAGGAACTGTGCAAAAAACATCTGTTTGTGCTGGGTATAGGAAGAATAACAGAAATTTCTGCTACAGGGTGGCAAAAACTCTCAGGTACTGGTGAGACCTGGTGAGATGATTGCTGGCTCTTCCTGTGACCTTACTGTAGGAGCAAAGTTTGCCTGCACTGAAGGCAGAACCAAAGTGTTTTTTTTCTGCCCTGCTCCATGGCTGGTTTGCAGTGCCTGGATTCAGTTGCTTATGGGAAAGAATGGTTTAGCTGTCATAGAAATGGAGGGTGACACAGCTGGAGGGGAGTTGAGGACAAGCTGATCTTAAGAGGGAACTTATGTTGCACTTGGAATAGCAAAGACTGGTCTCTTTACCATTCTTTGATCCAGGGACTAAAACACACTTCAGTTATGTGAGGGATTCTGGCAAATAAATCTTGGTTCTGGTCTTACCTTGGAAGGAAAGTGATCAGGATTCAGTCTGCAGGATTAGAAGTGGAATGCAGGGTTTTAACAGTGCAGGTTGAAACTTTGCAGATAATTTATTTAAGGCTTTGATGGATGCTCTCTTACCTGAAATCTCTGGAGAGATACTCTGTACTTACGATGGAAGCTGGTGGAGTTGGTATTCTCTGGAGGTCCAGTGTGCACAGCATAGGCTGTCAGGATTAAAGTGCATAATGGGCTCCTTTGGCTTATAACCTGAGTTTCTGTGCATTGGTTCACATTAAACTTAACAGAATATGTTAAGATTAGTGGGAATTAGGAACTTTCTGGGCCAGAGGGGATAGAGTAGCAAGTAATCTTGAGGCAGACTGACCAGAAAAGCAGTTGATCAGAGCTTCACTTGCCAGAGGGGCTGTTTGCTCAGCCTGCATTTTACAAATGGGAAATGAGATCTCTGCCAAGCTGATGAAAAATTAGGCCAGAACAGCCTTGGGGAATCAGGAGGCAGTTGTATGAGCTGAGAGCAGTCTGGTGAGTTGTGTCATATTTGGTAGGTGACATCAGCCAAGACATGCCAGGAGCTTTTAGACCAGATTGTGTCCAGACAGTTAGGTTATGAACGAAGCTGATGTGATTTTCCAAGCTTGCTTAGCCTGCACCAGGCAGCAGCTACAGCACAGGCCCACTCACAGCTCTCGCAGGCTTTTAGTGCAGATCCAGAGTAATTTATGAAGTTGCTGTGCTTCTCTCCACCTTGTGGAGTGGTCTAAGAGTGTGTGATTGGTTTCCTTCTGGCTAGAAAACACCCAGGAGTGTATGTTGCAGGTGCTCATGTAATACATTCCATCTACAAATAGACATCAGTTGATGGTCCAGGCTAGAGCTGCTCTGAACTGACACCCACTGCAGCACACAGGTGCTGTGTCCTGTTCTGTTCTGCAGAGCCATTCCTGGCTAACATGACCATAGTCCTTATTAGCCTAATTTTGCTGCCTAACTGTACATACCCAGCTTATGCTTGGGGTGTTGGGTGGCTGTTGAATTGCTAACTAAATGTTACACAAGCTGTCTGGCCTTGTAGAGCATCATTCTGAGAACACTGACCCCCTCTTGCTTTCCTGTGCAGCCCATGAGACGCCAGGCCTTTCTGCGAAGCGTGAGCATGCCAGCTGACAACACACGCGTGCCCTCCCTGCCTAACGAAGTGAGGAGACCGATGCTACAACGGCAGACCTCGATCACCCAGACCATCAAGAGGTGAGACATTGAAGCCGTGGAGCCTGATTTTGTAGATTCTGTCCTTTACTTGTGGATTTATGGTCTTCTGCTTGCCCCGTGGTCTGGCACTTCAGAGACATATCACAGGAGGATTAGACTGTCTCCTTTGTTATCTCTCATGAGGTTACAGAAGAGAATGGGTGCAAATAGATCCCCAATACATAAGCCCATGGGTTCTATATAGCCTGTGTTTAGTAAGGACACAAGTCCTGGGAGGAAGATGGTGGTGATCAGGACAATGTCACTTAGAGACATATTTTGACTGTCCCTATTCCCCAGGGAACTGGCTGTTTCGGAGCAACAGGATGCCTCAAGCTCTGGTGTTTAGCTAAGACTGTATGAAGTAGTGAGCTGGTCTTGCTTTGTATCTGAAAGCTTATGATTGCTGGGGAAGCAGAAGCCCATCCTAAGCAGTCCTTGGCTCTCAGTAGCTTGGATCCTAGCATTAGTTCATTGTTGGTCCTTGAGGTGCTTATGGAGGGTGATGGAGAGTAGGGAGAGGCTGTCTGAGTCCTGTCCCCCATACCTTTACAGAGGGTTATCATTTGTCCCATGATCGAGGGGTCTCTGAAACTCAGCCCCAGAGCTGATGCTTCGTACGTCCCCATGGCAAAAACTTATCCCAGTTTATCCAAATGGAGCGGCTCACCCAGCTGCTCTCCTGAGGTGCCTGGTGTGTACCTCTGGCAGAGTGTCAGACCTGCCTGGATCCCAGGAGAGTCCCTGGAGCTCCACAGGTCAGGGGTACTTTCAGTTAGCTAGGCTTCGCCCACTTACGGAGGAGCAACTTTCCAGCTGTGGGAAAGACTGACCTCCCACACAGTGTTTTCCTTTGCCTCAGATGTTCCCCAGCTGTCTTGATAGTGAAGCTCTCCCACAGCAGCTCTCTGTGATCCTGCTTCTTGTGAGGTTGGGAGGGCTGACCCATGAAGCAGTGTCTGCTCTTTTCAGGGCTGCAGGCAGCTTCTGGGTGTGCCTGGGGCTGGCCTTTCACAACTAGGCTGCCTCTTCTCTTACCTCCCTGACCTTGTCCTACTCCTTGCCAGGACAACTGGGCAAGAGCATATCAAGGATGAGGGGGTATCCTGGAAGGGTGCTGGAAAGACCTTGACAAGAAGCATTGTGTGGCAGGGCCAGGGTAAACTTCTTCCCCAGAGGTCCTCACAGCACACAGTTTTTGTGTTGGGTGGAGAGGTTGGGGAACTGCAAACCACTTTGGTGCTGGGGGAACAAATTTGCTCCCAGTGCTACTACACTACAATACAGATGCAGCATATGGAGCTACAGTGAGCAAAGGAGGGGTACTGGATGGTGGTGGTGAAGCTCCAACTATGGGAGATGCTAATGTCCTGCCTAGCCCTGGGGCAGTGGGCAGACATGGCTGTTGCATCAACAGACCCTGTGACATCCTAGGAGTATCCTGCTCAGAGTATGTATTTGGTGGGGTCACTGCTGTTTTGCAGTGCTGATTGTTTCATGCAGGCTGTTGTGCAGCATGGGGGAGAGCCAGTTCTCTTCCTTGTGGAGGACTAACAGTTTGTGAGCAGTGTCTACAGAGCACTGTGGGATGTGGGTAGGAGAGCAGGTGCAGCAGTGGGAGAGACTTGCCAAGGGACACAACTGCAGGAAATGCACATGTGACATGACATTAGCAATAAAAGCACAAAAGAAGTGCATCAGAAACAGGGATAGGGATCTGGAAAGTACCAAGGAAAGGCCTAAAAGCATGTGCTGTGTTTAGCAGAGGTTGGGAGGCAATGGAGAATTGCAGACCATGCGTCTGTAAAGGTATCCTGGGGATTTGTTTTCTGAGTCCAGTGAAGCTGACTAGCAGGTTTTCTGCTTAACACAGCCCTCAGGATGTGAAACCTGTCCGGCAGCAGGACTACACACAATCTTGTTCTCTGGGGCTTGGAAGATACATTAAAGAGCCTAAGGTCAAGTCTTACAGATGGCATGGGAGTTATTCATGTGCCTGAGTATAGGCAGCTAACACCACTTCAGTCTCCTGGGGTATCCAAGATGTCCATGCAAGGCAGCAGATGTGAGACAGATGTATTGGTGCATCAGGCAAGATCCTGTCAGGATCAACCAGAATGGGCCCAGGGCACTTCCTGTGGCAGCAGACACCTGTATCTGAGCAGGTCATACCGTATCCAGCCGACCCCTCCATGGTTTCACACTCTGGTGTCCAAAGCCAACCAGTGGGATTTGTAGCTGGTCTTCTACGCAGAAGGCAGATCACAGAGATCTAGGGGTTGAGGTGGATTGCGGTATCTCTGATATCTTCAAGAGCAATGGGAGGCATACATCAGAGGTGCAGATGCACCAAAAGGGTTCAGCAGCCTCCTGGGTCCAAAGGTACTGTTGTGTGGCTTGAGTTTGGTTGTTTCCCTGAGGTCATGCTCTCAGGTGGAAGCCACTGTCATGTACTGCTGTGGATGGGGCTATGGAAGGATATGGGGAAGTGTTGGGTGCAGGTGGCTGCTCCCCTGCACAGCCCTACAAGGTCCCTCCCTTCAGCTGTCTTTTCTTTGCAGCAGACAGGTACGCTTTCAGAGGAGTCAGACCCTGCCTGCTCAGGGGCACCGAGTGGGCAGGAGTTCCCTGAGAAAGCGGCAGTCCCTGCCCCGATCGTTTTTCAGGTACTGGTAGCACTGAGTGTGAAACCCACCCCTGCATGTGTGTGCAAGGGCTGTTGTGACCTGCACAGGTCCCGTCTGTTGCTGGGACTGTGCTGCCTTCCCAGGGCTGGCTAGGAGGCCTGCAAACAGACTGGAGTGAGAAAGTTCATGTGCGCTTCTAACAAAAAACAATTGTCACTCCTACTGAGTATGTAGGCAGCTGTCAATAAGTAGCATGGACTAACAAGCTGTCCACCCGCCAGCCTCACTCCCTCCTGCCTTTCCTAACAAGCTGTCAACCTCCTGGTGTTCACCACAGCTGGAATATCTCCCCAGGGCAGCCACAGCTCAGCCTGCCTTTGCTAGCATCAATGCAACATGTGGTGTATGCATATGTTGGCCCTAAAGCCTCCTTGGGGCAGAAGGGGAAGGAGAGGAAGCAGCACTGAACAGATGCTAGTTATGTTGGTCCAGACAGAGCTCAGAAGCTGGGAATGGGATAGAACACACACTCATTCACTGTTGACAGCATGGTTTGTTCTAATCTAAATGACTGTCTTTTTTTTTGAGGCAAAGGTCTTCGTTTACTTAGCACCAAGTTAATGAGCTACTCCAGGAGCCGCAATGGCCCATCGACCACTACCCCAAGACTGGAGTTTAGTAGACTTTTAAATCAGACAGATAATGTGACTTTGTGCATGGCAAGGGCTGGACCTAGAGTGGACTGGCCCAGGAGTCCATTCCTGTCCTACCTTCTGCACTGTGTCCACCTTTGCAACTGCTTACAATTGGTCTTTGGCTTTCAGAGCTAGTTAGCTCAGTGCAGTAGAAGAGCAAGAGCTGACCTCTGATGCTGGTTCATTCCTTGTTATGGTGTGTAGGATGTGATTTGGCTCCCCAGCTGGACACAGGCATTCAATATCTTCTCAGATACTCTAAACCGTAGTCAGCTCTCCTGGACTATATTGACTATGATCAGAGTAGTACAGCTCTTTACCCTGGCCCAGTGGTGTTTATGGCAGTTCAGGAGGGGTCCTTGCAGTACAAAACAGCTGTGGTGGTGCTTGTCCTTCCAGGCTAGCAGGAGCACAGTTTCAGGGGACTTCAATGCTCTGCTATTGGTAAAATGGGCCATTCATCAACAAGCTCATACTGCACAAATGACCCTCAAACTTTTCCCATTGAGGAGTGGCACCATGTATGGACTTGTCACTAATGTCACCTTGGTGATGAAATACTGGTTACAGCTGTGTATGAGAAGCCCTCTGAATGGAAAGACTATTTTGTAGTGTGTGTTGTGCTGCATCTGCATGGCCAGAGCGTCGCCTTGGTGCTGTAGGCTTGGTTTGGGTCTGTCAGGCCAGATGCTGACCCTTCTCCTCCAGAGACTGCTCTGATGAGATGTGGGTCTGTGGGAGCAGAGCAGTGCTCCGAGACATGCCTATAGCCCTGTCTCTGAGGTCTGACACCTCTGGACTTGCTGTCGGCATTTGAAAATAGTTAGGTCAGTGAGGTCAGGTGAGATCCAGCAGTTGCCCAGGTGACCTCACACCAGCTGAAGGATCTGTTCTGCATCCTCTGGAGAAGCTCTGGAGGGCAATGTGTGCTGGTTTGCATGTGGAGATTTTAGCTGGAAAGGCTGTGGATTTCAAATTTGTATCTTTTCACACAGTGGCAGGACACCTTCACCTGTTGGTTGATAATTTTTGCTTGGTGTTGTACAAAACACAGGGATATTTTCCTACTTCTGCAGTGACTCAGCTCCCGTGTGTGACCTAATTCTAGATTTAATGCAACCTTTATTCCAGTGTACCTTTTAATAATCCCTTTGTGATCTGTGAGGTCTTGCTTCTTAGCAGCTGGAAATCCTGCTCCTGAGCAGGGGTTCTGAGGCCAGAGCATGGGATTTGGCTTGAAAGTACTTTCAGGTTTTTGACACCTGGGCCAGACAGCTGTAGGCTGACATGGCTTGTCCTCTTCTGAGGAAAGATTAATCACAGAGGGAAAAGGTTGGCAGGGCTACGATGATCTTTGTAGGTGTGGAGTATCAGCTGCGCTGCAGTATTTGAGGTAGGTTGTTAGTCTGACTTATTTACTCCCTCTCTGCTTTCCTTGGGATTTTGCTTGTGATCAACTGCTCTTCTGTAGCAGCAGCCACTTGGCAACAAACCTACCTCAAGGCTGCAACCTTGTGCAACCAGCAGCTTAGAGCTGTGTGTGTTTGCCTTAGCAGAGATCAGAACCAGAGCAAACCCTTGCTCATGTTATCTTTGAGGAGGATAGAAATCCTGCAACTTGAGATGGAAGTGTCCTGAGAGTGTGTGGGAGGATGGGAGAGAACAGTGAATTCTGGTGGCTCTTGGGAGAATCTCCAGAGCCATGGAACAGTACAATCCCACAATAGGAATTTAGAGCTGCCCTGGAGATGGTAAGTGCTTTCAATAGATGGGTTTTAAAATTTCACCAAGCTCTTTTCCATCTCTTTCCTTCTTTCAGAAAAAAATATGAACAAACTGTTCTTTCCACACAGCAAATCTCCCCTGTCATTTATCTCTCCTGTCATTTTTCTTCTGTCTTAAGAGACAGAATATTATTAATGTTTCAGCATTTCTGGCCAGCATCTGTCAGGTTGCTACAGCCGTCTGAGGACAGGCTATGAGATGCTCATAGGAAGAGTTCTGTGTGTCTTTGAATTGGGCTGGAGTGGAAGAGACCACCAAGACTTGAGACTTTTTGTGTGCATCGTCCAAGCAAACATAATGCTTCTTTGCACTTGTATGCTGGCATCTTTCAGAGGCACAGCGGACTGGTTTGGGGTGAGCAAAGACAGTGACGCTACTCAGAAATGGCAGAGAAAGAGCCTCCGGCACTGCAGTCTGCGATATGGGAAGCTGAAACCTCAGGTCATCCGAGAAATGGACTTGCCCAGTCAGGACAATATTTCTTTAACAAGCACAGAGACTCCTCCTCCGCTGTATGTTGGACCCTGCCAGCTGGGCATGCAGAAGGTGAGTAATCTGGGACAGATTCAAGGCCATCAGGAGTTTCCTTCACAGTGTCTGTACCACTTTGGCAGCTGTGACCTATCTGGGGTTCTGCCTCAACATGTCTGGGCTCTGTGCTCAGACACTTCTCAAGTCTCAGATACAGTTTGGCAGACTCCTTCCTCCTCTCCAATCTTGTTGGCTGAGGTCCCTCAGCTTTTTTAGTGGTAGGCTTAGAGCAGTGTTTGTCATGTTGTGAACTATGGTGGTGATTAGATACATGCAGCATGTCCAAAAGCACTCAGCTTGGGGGCTTGGCTGCCATTTTGCAAGGACAAAGTTTGGTTGTACATAGATTGGCCAGTACCCTGGACCCAAATATACAGTAACAGACCTGGTATCACTCAAGACAATTGCCTAGAGGATCCTTGACCCAAACAGAATGCAGGCAGAAGCACAGCTACTGTCCTATTACTTACCTGGTTGTTTCAAGAATTTGAAAGGTGTCTTTTGTATTAACAGTACTACAGCTCTGCTTACAAGTCCTCAGAAATGGTGTTGAGTGCCTGCAAAGGGCATCTCGTAATACCCTCCTCCCTACCTTCAAATGTGACCCCAGGGAACAAGACCCAGTCAAGCATGTCCAGTGACAAGCACTTCAGAACTAACCCACAATATCCCTCTGCTCCATTCAGTGATAGTAACTCATGTGCTTAATTACTGTGCATTAGTGAGCACCACTGCAGCCTGGGCAAGTAGGGAAACAAATTTCAAAGTGGGTTAGTCTGTGACCTTCGAAGCCTGGCTGTGTCACTGAAGCAGAGGAGAATATTGTGCATCTTTCAATCAGATTTTACCTTGTTGTGCTCTTTCCTGATTTCTCATGAGCTAATAAGAGTGTCTTGCAGCTAGTCTTTTGTCATTGGAGACTCAGAAATACTGTTGGGCTCTACTTGGACTTCATGAAATCAGAACACTGTATCAGTAGGTGTAAGTCCATAAAGCTTCGTGTTGAGTATGTAACTGTGGATTAAAAAAAGCTTGTAAAACATTGGAATAAAGCATAAAGTCTCAGAGAAACCACAGCTGTGATGATGTAAGGACAGAGGCAAGGTTTGTGGCTGAAGGCAATATTTTCATTAGGTTGGTTTGTGTGTTTGGAAGAAGTGAGAGCTTTGGCCTGAGGAGTCCCATAGAAGGGCTTGCAGCTCCCTGAAGGTTGCCTGCTTTTCCCAGCTGTTAGAACTTAATTAATGGAAGCAGATGTAAATATACAGTTAAGCCGGATACTGCTGAAGTCCTGGGCTGTCCAGTATCAGAAAGGAAACAAGCTGGAGAAAGAGCATGGCTGTTTCCAGGGATTTCTTAAACTTCTGTTCAGACAGCACATTCTCTGACTGTGGAGCTCACTGGCACAGGAGATGAATAGAACCAAGAGCTCAGCAAGGGCTGAAGGAGGTTTGGAGTCTCTTGTGAGCACCACGAATGTTCCAGGTGAAAATATTCATTCACCAACCAAAGAAATAGAAAAACCAGGTGGGAGAAGGGAGGGCAGGGTGAGAGGTTTGAGGACTTGGGTTTGAGGCTTACAGCTAGGGCTTAGCTTGCAACAAGTTATTCCGTATCTCCCTATCGTGGAATCTTGTTGGTCTGTCCAGCCTGGTTCTTGGTCAGTCCTGGGAACCAGGTCACTGTCATGGTCTCAGGACATTTCCTTTGAGAGAGGAGGGCTGGGTAGGGAAGGGTTTGGGTGCGAACGGACTGATGGGCTGCTTCTCTCTGCAGATCATAGACCCCTTGGCCCGCGGCCGAGCTTTCCGTATGGCCGATGACAATGATGGCTTCAGCATCCCGCACACACCGATCACACCCGGCGCCACGTCCCTCTGCTCCTTCACCAGCTCCCGCTCAGGATTCAACCGCCTTCCACGGCGGCGGAAACGGGAATCTGTCGCTAAAATGAGTTTCCGAGCAGCTGCGGCTTTGGTGAAGGTACTGTCTGGGAGGGGCAGGCACCAGGCACCCGTCTGGTGGCAGGATGAGGCTCCATCCTGAGAGAAGGAGAGAGGAAAGGAGCTTCTGAGCAGAGAGGATGGGAGAGCAGTGGTGGAGGGAAAGGAGCTAAGCCACCTCCTGTTGTGTTTCAGCTGTGTGCCTAGGAGGCAGGATTTGCAAAAAGCAGGGATGATAGTTAGGTTTTGGTACAGATCTTGTTTTCTCTTCATTGCTCTGGAGACATTGGTTCCCACAGCCAGCAGCCTTAGAGCGTTCAATCAGGTCCAGTTCAGCCTGCCTGGACCTCTCAGTGGTCCATCTGTAGCTGGTCAGTGGTCATGGAAGAGCAGAAGTACCTGAGGCTCTTACTATGCAAATCTCTTCATTCTGCAATGTGTCTGCTTTCATGGGCCCAGGGACTTTTTTGCTGTGCCTAGTACCATCTAGCACCTTGGTTTGGTCAACAATGTACAATACACGACAGAGGAGCATGTTGCAAGCCTCACCACATGGGAGATGGGCACTGTGGGCTGAGAAGTGGAGTAACACCTGTGAGCCTCACCAGGAAGTTATCACACATCAGCAGGTCTGCTGTGCTCCACACACAAGTGTGAACCAGCTCAGCACTTGGGCTCCTGTAGGGTGACCCTGCATGTGCCTGGGGTTCAGGTTCTTATCAGTGGCTTGATTCCATTTTCTTCCTCTGGCTGCAGGGGCGCTCAGTGAAGGACAGCACCTTGAGGAGAACTCAGCGGCGCAGCTTCACCCCAGCAAGTTTCCTGGAGGAGGACACGGTGGATTTTCCAGATGAGCTCGACACTTCTTTCTTTGCTCGGGTGAGGGGCAGGGCTCTGGTGTGGTACTGGCACCAGAGGCAGTGCAGGACTCGAGGTCTGACAGAACTGTGTTGTGGAGAGCAGCACTGCTTTCTGCCAGGGCTGGTGTCTCAATGTGATGCTGGCTTCTTCAGATGGGACTTCTGTTTCTCTGCCCAGGAAGGAGTTCTTCATGAGGAGCTCTCTACTTACCCAGATGAAGTGTTTGAGTCACCATCAGAAGCTGCAATCAAAGATGCAGAGGTGAAACCTCAAGATCAGACAGATCTCACAGGAGGGGCCTTGGACAAAAATGAGCTTGAAAGAAGCCATTTGCTACTGTGAGTATCCTCCTGGAAGCTGCCAAAACCTAACATGGGGTGGCCAACTCATTCAGAGTGGAATAGAGAGGAAGCCATTATCCAAGTGCTGTGGTTCATTGCAGAGCCCAGAGCAGTTCAATAATGGGTTTTCTTTAAGGCCAGTTCAAGACCTCTTGTACCAGCTACCCCTACATGTGAAAGGTGACTCTGAGGCCACCTCTGCAGTCTCTGCAGCAACTTCCAGCCTCATGTGATGTTTTTCAGAGACTGTATCATGCCTTGGGGAAACAAAAGATGCTCTAAATCAGCTGTGAGGATGCTGGGGGCCCAACCTTTGGCTATGGAGAATAGCAAAGACAAGAAGTCTGTTGCCATTGCCACAGTCACCAGGAACTGTTGTCTTGCTCCAAGGAGTGGTGTGAAGCATTGCTGAGTGTCGAGCTGGGCTACATTCCTCACTTGAAATGAGAGAAAGGTGTGGCACTGATGCTGAGAGCCCTACAAATATGTGGGTGGTACTGTACCATATGCCTAGATTTTTTCCACCTGAGTAACTGGTACTGAGTAATTGCCCTGTGTTGTCAGCTCTAGCTGACTGGCAGCTCACCCCAGCAGAGAGCTCTGCTGGGTGTGAATGTGGAGCAGACAGGGAGGTCCTTGTTGTGGTTCTGCTGTTCACAGCCCATCTCGGTGTGTTGGCACCTTCCCTTCAAGCGTTTCCAAGAATTTGACTCAGTCTTAACATAAGTGGAAGCGGCAAAAGGTGGGCGTTTGTTGTCACTCCTCTGAGATGGTCTCAGTCTTCTTATCTCCATTTGGATCTCCTTAAGTAGTTTTATTTACTGAGGAAAACGTATTTCTTTCGCACTGCAGAGAACTATTACCAGAGTCATAGCCGGGTGTCCTTTTAGGTGGCTGGGTGTTTATTTTGGCATAGTCTGATAGCCCAGCACTGGAAATACTACAAACCAGCATGTCCATTAACACAGAAACCACTTGAACTCTTGGGGCAAGAGCAGGCTGCAGTGAAATCTGCGCCTTCTGTCGGAGAAGGGTTTCCCAAAGGGAATTGGACTTTCAGCTTCATAAAAATGCATTTTCTGCAAGGTGCAACCTTGAAAGTAGCTGAAGTTTCACAGCAGTGTTTTTGGCTGAGGAGGCTCAGATTCTGCCTCATGCTGTTACTTGTCCGTACTTCATGATCTCTCCAAGATGCTGATCTTCTAGAACGAAGTCTGTCACCTGGTTTGTCTGACCACTTCTGTAAACCATTATCTTTGTTCAGAGGGGATTGTTTAGAAAGCCAGAGAAGGTAAATTAGACTAGAGTGCATGTGAGGGACATAGCTACCATGCCGCTAGGCAGTGAGCAAGGGTGAAATGGTATGTAGGGGTTTTTTGGTCAGGGTCTGAATGCTGCAGACCTGACCTCCAGACTGCTGTTAAAGAGCAAAGGAACACAAAAACATCTGAATATGACGGAGACTTCCAAAGCAGGTACTGTTCACCAACAGCTTGTGCAGCGTTCATCACATACTGTGTTTTGGTAAAAAAGCCTTCCTGTAGACAATGCTGCTTGGGATTTTTAGTGTGTTGTTGAAGCTGGGTTTTGTTGTTCTCCCAGAAATGCATGCATTGGTGCAAATAAAGGGAGGAATGGGAGGCAGATTGTGAGCATAACTAGCACAGCTTGCAGTATGTGTCACTTTCTTGGTCAGGGAAGCTGCTTGGGTTCCTGCTCTTCGCCTCTGTCTGATTTGGTGGGCATAGAGGTTTGACTTGCCAATTCAATCACAGTAAAGTGCTTTAAGAGTGAGGATTTCCAATGCTGGGCTAAACTATGCTTCCATTTCATAGCAGAGGGCAGAGTAAGAGGAATGTAGCAGAGGAAGAAACAGATATGCATGAGGCTGCAGATGTGTCCGGCTGCAGCCTCTCTATTTTAGCCTGTTGCTGAAACAGTTCTTTAAAGCCTTGACAGCTCCTCTTGATGGGGCTTAGTGTGGCACAGCTGCCTTATACACCTTCAGTGTGCGGTCCTGCACTTTCATCAACTGACTCTGGGTAACCCTTTGACATACAGCTTCTACTCCATGGCACCTTGTCTGCCATTAGCTGCTGCTCAGCCCAGCTGTGGTGGGAAAAACAGGGTCTGCTGCCACCAAAGACCAGGGAAGGGTTGGTCTGCATTGCTGTGCCATGCAGAAGGAAGCCATTGCTATCCCGCTTTTTATTTCAGCCCACTGGAGCGAGGCTGGAGGAAGCAGAAGGATGGGGCCCTGGCACAGCCCAAGGTCCGCTTGCGGCAGGAGGTGGTGAGTTTAAGCCCACAGAAGCGTGGCCAGCGCATCGCCGTCCCTGTCAGGAAGCTCTTTGCCAAGGAGAAGAGGCCATATGGCCTGGGCATGGTGGGGAAGCTGACGAACCGCACGTACCGCAAACGCATCGACAGTTATGTCAAGCGGCAGATCGAGGACATGGATGATCACAGGTGAGAGCTGCAGTCATAGACTTGGTCCCAGCAAAACTGGTAATTGATTGCTATTGTCCCCTGGTGACTTAGGCTGCTGCCTCGGGGTGATGGGGTGAAAATGCTGCTAAGACCTCTCCAGTCTGTATCCTTGAAATACAGTGTGTGTTAGCATCACCATGTGCTGGGAGCTCACCCTGCTCCTCACATTGCATTAGGTGTCTGTATCTCTGCTACATGGAGGGCCTGCAGATCTCTGCCCCACCACCACTGTCCTGCAATGAACAGGAAGGCTCTGAATCCCTGCCTCTGATCATTCCCCTAAAGTCATTATTTCAGACACACAACACACTTTGGCATCAGGCTTATGTGTTCTCATGTTTTTTTTCTTGGAAAAAGGTGGCTTGCCCAGTGTAATGGGGTAGTTGGAGTAAACAGGGTCTGTGTCAGCAAGACTGTCATTGCCTCCAACCCCGTGGATACCTAGATCCTGGCCATGTACCTTAGATTCTGTCAAGGTTCCTGGGGAAAAACAGCAGCTTTTCTCCTGTGTTCTCTGAGTAAATGTAATATGCCTGGGTTTCTGCCTCTGATCTTTTCCCTTTCCCTTCATCCAGGCCTTTCTTCACTTACTGGGTCACCTTTGTGCATTCACTCATCACTATCCTTGCTGTGTGCATCTACGGCATCGCCCCTGTGGGGTTCTCGCAACATGAAACTGTTGATTCAGTAAGTAAATCTCCCTCACTTGCCTCGAGTGTCATTGTGTTATAGTCTGCTGCATATTGGCTACTTGCCTGACGGCCTTGACAGCTGAATGCTGGATATGCGTGCTTGGTGGCTGCCTGCAGCATCTCTGTGAACCCTCATGCTGCCTTGTCCCTCCTGCAGCCACATTGCTCTGACATCAGATTGTAAGTGGCAGAAATCATGGTGGGCTGTTTGCAGGCTCTAGATGTGTCTGCATTGGGAACCCTTTCAAACTACATGTTTCCCTCCTGGTGACCAGAAGGATGTTCATAGTAGGGAAATATTCCAAACTTAAGTTTTTGCAAAAGTTGCAGGAGTTTTCTTCTGCCAGGAGAAAAACTGACCTGTCTGACTTTGAGAGCTGATCTTGAAGCTGTTTGTAGCCTTTCCACTGTTGTTAAAGGTCTCTGGAGTACATATCTCTACAGCTATATCCTCACTCCATGCAGGGGATGCCCTGGGGAGCTTCTCTGCTATGTATCTGACAGCTTTCAGAGCACTGTCACCAGCACCTAGGCCTATGCTGCCAAGAAATGCTGCTTATGCTTCTGAGCTGTGAAGCTTTTTGCAGGCTCTCAAGCAACCCCCAGGTCTCCAGGACAAAGGGATTTATTGAAGTAGTCATAGATAGACATTTTAAATGAAATCTTAAGATGAAGATGCTTGTGCCTTGATGGGGGCTTATCTGTGATCCTGCAAAAGACTGGTTTGAGAGAACCATGCACCCAGCCCATGGCTGTGGGGATTCCTGGTCATCCTGGGTGCTGTTTCTACCTGCCCCTGCTGCCTCTCCTGTTCTGTGTCCAGGAGCTCATGGGGCTCTCGCTTTCTCTCCTCGCAGGTCTTACGAAACAGAGGGGTTTACGAAAATGTCAAATATGTTCAGCAGGAAAACTTCTGGATTGGCCCCAGCTCAGTGAGTGCAATTGCCTGGAATTGCTGGTGGGCTTATGGGGGACTGCATGCTGCAGCTTTGCCACTCCAGGGACTGGAGCTTGATGCTAGCTAGTTGGACCACCCATAGAGCCTGCTGTCATTAACAGGGTGCAGGTGGTGCTCTTGGCCCCAGCCATCTGCAGAATGGGTTACCTGGAGGTTGGGCCTTGGCACTCCTGCTTTGTACCCTGTTCCTGCAAAGCCAAGCATGGGCTAGAGGAAATGCAGGAGTAGTATGGGGTATGACAGCTTGCCGACACCGTTCCCCCTGGGAATGGCTGTTGTGTCTCAGTTTCCCTGCCCAGCCACAGCACTGGCCTTTCTGAGGTCATGAGCAAGGAAAGCCCTGAACTTGTATTCTGGTCTTGACTTCTTCAAAGTGAATACTGAGAGTATGCCTGAAGTTGGGCTTCATCATGTAGGGCTTGTCCCTGGTCCCTTGAGTCCTGATAGAGTACTCCTTGCAGCTCCCCCAGCCTGCTCTGTCCCAGCCAATCTTTGCCTGCCCCTTGGCTTAGCTGAGTGTTTCCATCTCTGCCAGGAGGCTCTGATCCACCTGGGGGCCAAGTTCTCACCATGTATGAGGCAGGACCAGCAGGTGCATAGCTTCATCAGTGCCAAGCGGGAGAAGGAGAAGCACTCTGCTTGCTGTGTGCGGAATGACAAGTCAGGCTGTGTGCAGACCTCGGAGGAGGAGTGCTCGGTGAGTGTGGTGGCCCTTTTGTGTTGTCCCTGCAGGCTCAGGGCCACTTCTGTTGATGCTCCTCCCACCCTGGGCTGCACGGTGACAGCTCTCCTCTTTCCTGCAGTCCACGCTGGCTGTGTGGGTGAAGTGGCCCCATCACCCCAGCACACCGATGTTGGCAGGAAACAAGAGGCAGTTTGGATCTGTTTGTCATCAGGACCCCAGGTAGGTCCTGCATAGCCCAGCTGCCATCCTGTGGGGACAAGGTTGCTGTGACAGTACAGTCAGAGGCATGAAGTCCCACACCAGTTGATTGCTGGATGGGGTAGCAGCTGCTCTGGAGACCAAGGGACAGGTCAGTGATGTCCCTGCTTGCCCCAACAGCTTCAGGGGAGGCCAAGACAGAGCATGGTATTTCTGCTGATGCCTAATATCCATTGTTGTTGGCTGCTGGCCTGCACAGTGGCCTGTTGTGAGCTGTAGGTGATTTTCTCATCCCTCTCCCCCTCCTCACCTGCTCCTCACACAACCTTCCTTCTTGAGGTACAGCAGTCACTTTCCCAGCACGTCTGCCCCAGAGCCCTGTTGGGTGCTATGGCACACCTTTGTCCTCGGTCACCATGGGCTGATGTAGAGCTGAGACCTGCTGAATGCCTCCCTTTGGGATTGTGTCCACCTGGGAAGGAGTCAGTGAGTTCTGGGCATCTGTGTGCTCTCAGATGGCTGCCTTTGTGCTGGAGCCATGATCTCTGCGTGCTGGAGCCATGATCTCTGCTTGCTGGAAGGATGCTGCAGCTCTGATCAGCACAGCCTTGGCTGATCTGATGTAGCATATCACCAGCCCCTTGCCAGGGACAGAGGGGAGCTGTGGGACCTCAGCCTGGGGACAAGGACAGTGTGGTGGTTCCTGGGGGCATCTGGTGCTGGGGAGAGTTATTTCTCAGGCTAGTCTCTGCTTTGTGTTGCTGCAGGGTGTGTGAGCAGCCAGCCTCGATGGAGCCGCATGAGTGGCCAGATGACATCACCAAATGGCCGGTGAGCATCGTTGGTGGCACAGAGCCTGTTTGGGCAGCTGGAATATGGCATTTGCATCCTGCTGTGCAGAGCCACAGCTGTGTTGGTGGAAAGGCAGGGTCTCTGGTGCAGCCTCCTGCTCGTTATCACAGACACCAGATCAGGGTAGCCATGGCTTTGTCTAGCCAAGGCTTAAAGCCCTCCAAAAACTGAAGTTCCCCTATGCCAGCTAAAGGCCTGGGCCCTGCCAGGGTAACAGTGATGGAGACCAGCTTGGCCTTGAGGCTGTTTTTTGTCCTTGACGGAGATGAGGTGTTGATTGTGGCTTGGGCAGATGGAGTGTCAGGCACTATCCTGCTGTCACAGGGAGGCCTTGGGAAGACTGGCTTCTTCCCAAGGGGCTGTGTTGACTTTACCGAGGCAGCAAGCAAAGCCATGGCTGCCTGACTGCAGCCTGTTGTCATTTTGCAGATATGCACAAAAAACAGTGCTGGAAATTACACCAACCACCTTCACATGGACTGTGTGATTACAGGCCGGCCCTGCTGCATTGGGACCAAAGGAAGGTAATGAGTTTTGCCTATATGGAGAGGGGCTGGGTATTGGGGTGAGACAGTGGGCCCTTTTCAGGTTGTAGATGCAGCCATTTGTCCTCCTTGGCCTTCCCACATGCCGCCCAGATCCCTGTTAAGGGGAGTTGGACAGAGAGCCGTAACAGGTCTACCAGATGGAGAAGGGCTCTGAGATGAGCAGGGGATAACAGCCAGACTGAGTCTTCAAGTGCAGTAGGGTATCTCACTAAACTGGTCCTTGCAGTCTGGAGGGACTCAGATCCCAAGGGATTAAATACTGCTGGGGAGCTCTCTGTTTTTTCTTGGAAATTGCCAGCTTGGTTCTGATAGGCTACATTGGCTGCAGTGTGGAGTCCCTGAGCACTCAAGGAGGTGCCAGGAAACAACCTGCTGTGGTTTGCCAGGGAGGAAGATGCTGTGCTTCCTCACGTTGCTTCTCAGCTTGACTAGTTCCCAGTGCTTTGACTTGGCTTTCCCTGCTAGGATGAAGAATCAATGCTACTCCAAGAAGTTTCTCTCTCCCTGGAAGTCATCACCAGGATACCCTTGGCCTAGCTCCCCCTTGCCACTCTGTCAGTTATGGAGGCATAAGATTTTCCCAGCCTTAGAGACACAGGCTCCTCAAGCTCTAGTGGCTCTTTCTCAGCTGAAAATAGCTTGGCTTTAGGACCTGGTTTGGAGCCCCTGTATGCAGGGCATTAGTCTGTGAAGGTCACTCAGGCTTGCCTGTGGGGAGAAGCAAGAGGGATCTGTGAGGAGTGTCACTGCCCTCAAATGGGAATCTGTTAGTGCATCTGCTGCAGAGACACTACAGTGTATCAGGGGCAGCTGAAGGCATCAGTTCTTATAGGCAGACATGGGCTGAGACAATGGGGAGTGGGTCATCTGGGAGGGCACAGGATGGTCCTGGTCCATTGTACCTTCCACGTGTGTGATTTTTGGTTTTCCTTATTTTGATCGCTTGCGCCTCCTCCAGGTGTGAAATAACCTCCCGGGAATATTGTGAATTTATGCGGGGCTATTTCCATGAAGAGGCAACACTCTGCTCTCAGGTAAGTGAAGAGTTGGGGGGTTGTATGGCTGCCTTTTCCTCTCCTGTTCCACTAAGTGGCTTGGCAAGATAAAGGGGCAACTGTGCTGCAGTGTAGTTGGGAGTCCTGTGTCCTGTCCCACTTGGAGTGTGGGGAAGTTGATGATCCAGATTGTAGTGGCAGAGCTGGCTGCCACTACAGCCAGCTGTTCCTCTTTGGAGACCAGTTTAGGACTTGGACTGAAGCAGTGGTAGAATTGAACCTTCTTGCTGCATTGGTGAGCAAATGCAGTGTCTCAGTTGTGCATGTGTTGGGTGAAGAGTGAGGGCATAAAGCCGCCACAGGGAATGGGCTCACGTGAACTTGGTGTTGGAGACCAGGACTGGGACTTGATACAGGAGTGGGAGGAGAGCCCCTCTTTTAGAACTCACCGCGGTCTCTGCACTAGGCTTTGTAAAGAGCCATGCTGGCTGGCTTTTCACAACCACACTTCTACCCTAGGTGCACTGCATGGATGATGTCTGTGGACTCCTCCCTTTCCTAAACCCAGAAGTCCCTGACCAGTTCTACCGCCTCTGGCTCTCACTCTTCCTCCATGCTGGGTAAGCATAGGTGTAAAACTTGCATTATATGGGTGAGGGAACCCTGAACACTGGGATTGCTCTGAGGCTTGTTCTGGTAGTCCCTTCTTTGGGAGACGGGGGTTGCTGAGCTGCTGTCCCTGCTGAAGTTTACCATGCAGTGTTTGCTGGGAGGGATATTAGTGGTGTGGGTGAGGCCAGACCAGGCTCAGCAAAGGCCACAAGCAGAGGGGTGACTTCAGTGTCTGCTGCTTCAGCTCCTGTACTCTGAACTTGGCAGGATCCTGCACTGTCTGGTTTCAGTCTGTTTCCAAATGACGATCCTGCGGGACCTAGAGAAGCTGGCAGGATGGCATCGGATCTCTATCATCTACCTTCTCAGTGGCATCACTGGGAACCTTGCCAGTGCAATATTTCTACCCTACAGAGCAGAGGTGGGTCTCCTACAGACTAGGGTAACTTACCATGAACACAAACTTTCTGTACATGCATGTGCCTCTCTAACAGAGGCAGAGACACAAGAGCTGGGCTCAGTCTCTGCAGCACATGCCTTGTACATCTACTTGCTGTATAGTAACACCCCCAGAGTACCTAGGCTTTCCAAGTGACTGACCCAGTAAGAAGGCTGCCTCTCATAATGAGTGGGGGGTTTGTCCAACCACAGGGTAAGAGAGGGCCCTGACAGGCTGGGAATTGAGAGCTGTAGCTAGTGCCAGAGACCTTCCATGTGAGTGGCAGGCAGGAGAGGGGCAAGGAGCAGAGCTCACCTTTCCCACAGATGACTGTCCGTGTCCACATACCACAGCTGGAGAAATCTGATTTGACTCTGTCTTCAGAAGACTGCGTGGCAGAACCTGGAAGACTATCTTCCAGGTCCTTTACATAAGGAAAAGTGCATGGTGGGAGTCAAGAGATTGCCCTCAAGGGCTTCCCTCTTCTGGTGACTTGAACCAGATCTGTCCTCCTTCAAGAGAAAGTCTGTTCTGGTGATTGCTGGCCTCTCATTTGCCTTGATGCTAAATCAAACCTGGCCCCTTTATAACGGGTTCAGGGAGTAAGAATGAAGTTGCAGACTGCAGCATCTCTTTCCCCAGAAACTCAGAGCAAGGACCTGAATGACTAGTAACTGTAATGCTTGGGGCTGCCTGCAGAAGCCAGGCAGATGGCATGTGCCTGATGTTAACTGTAATGCTCTTCTTCTGCAGGTTGGCCCTGCAGGATCCCAGTTTGGAATTCTGGCCTGTCTCTTTGTGGAGCTCTTCCAGAGCTGGCAAATCCTGGCACGCCCATGGAGGGCTTTCTTCAAGCTGCTGGCTGTGGTGCTCTTTCTTTTTGCATTTGGCCTCCTGCCTTGGATCGATAATTTTGCTCACATTTCAGGATTTATCAGTGGTTTCTTCCTCTCCTTTGCCTTCCTGCCCTACATTAGCTTTGGGAAATTTGATTTATATAGGAAGCGATGCCAAATTATAATTTTCCAGCTCATCTTCATTGCACTCTTCTCAGGACTCGTGATTCTGTTCTATTTCTACCCCATCAAGTGCGAGTGGTGCGAGTTCCTCACCTGTATACCATTCACAGACAAATTCTGCGAGAAATACGACCTGGATGCACAGCTCCACTGAAAGGCAAAGGCTGGCTTCTCGAGCAGGCACTGGAGATAGATGTCTTTGCATTTGCTGTGCCAGTTCCATGTGGACAAAGCCTCTAATCCAATGACACTTCTAACCCTGCCCATGGTTAATTTAAACTGTCTCCTTAGCACTTGGCAGGCATGTTTTTGCCTTATCTCAGAAGACTCTGAAAACGGAACATTTGTGCCTTGTTCAATTGTACTGAACCTTTTCTGCTGCCATTATTTTTATTACACTAGTTTCAATACTACATTTTTAACCAGAGTTGTTTACTACTGCTAAGGTGGTGATTAAATGGTAAGGTAGCGTTTTAGCTACTGTTAATTGTTCTGCATAGTCTGTGGCTATGTTTGTTACTTTATCTCACTAGTACTGTTTCATGTACCATTAGAATCAATCCTTTCTAGCATCCCATGGATCTGCAGCTGGAAATAAGAGCCTCAAAAGCCTCAGGAAAAAAAAAAAAAGTCTCTTTAATCACTGCAAGTGCATTCCACTTAGAGCTTATAGAGCTTAGAGGCAGACACTTCAAACAGCACCTGCAAAAAATGTCCATTTCAACTGCAATCTGTTTCTCTTTGACGTGTTACCACCTTCTCCTCCAGGACAGTGCCGGATCCCCACTCTGCTGGATTCTCTGTGCACTCTGTTAAAGAAAGATTATATGTGGCATTGACAATAGTTACTTCATGCTGGGCACTCTTATCACCACACCTTCACTAGGGTGGATCAGCCACTGCCATAGGTGACTGCTGGTCACAGGCACCATGGGGCAAATGGCTTCTGTTACAGCACACATTTTATTACACTGGATGTTGCAGATGTGGCAGGGTTGAAAGAAGAAAAAAGATTACTGTGGTCACAAAGCAACAGTTTCTAACCCAGCTACCTGAAGCCACAAAACCAAACCCAAGCTTTTGCAAAAGCTGCTCTTGCCATTACTCTTCAGCCACTGTGACTGTGTTCTCAGATGTGAGGAGGAAGCAGAGATGATTTTAAAATAACTAAGCTTGAGTCTTGGCCACATCTTGTGCTTGTGTGCACAACTTTATAAAAATGACAGCATAATTCCAGAATCATGTCTTATATAGATTACGATCAGGAGAATATATGTGCTGCTATTGCTTCCTGTTGAATGCATCAGTTGCACAGAAATATTATGACCACAAGTCTCATGGTGTGTCCTGTCTTCTGAGAACAATGACTTGGTTGAACTCAAGTTTCTAGAAATGAGAAATAGAGAAACTGGAAGTCGAAACCTACAGTATCTTTAAGCTAACATCCCTCTTCCTAATTCCTTACAGTAAGTGAGAAAAATGGCTCAAGATACACCCACAATGGAACAGCAAAGAACACGCTCTGTTTGCTTGTTGCATTTGCTTAGGTGTACCCATGGGACATTTCTGTTAGTTACAGGTGCTCTGAATGGTACAGGAGCACTGGGAGCAAGGTGGGAGAACAGTCATCTGAGTATGAAAGCCTGAGGCACACAGAAGGACTCGGATGACCTGAGTGCTGGCAATTGCCTATAGCAAGGTAGGGATGAGTTAGTGTCCAGCCATATTCCTGACTGTGATTTCCAGACATTCAAGAAGGCTAAAAGCAAGGTCTTAGAAGCAATCAAACCAGCAAAAGAGCACTGCATTGCATGAGTCTTAGGAAATGGCTGGAGCAGATTCAGAGTCTAAACATAAAGTAGGGGTAGGGATACATCACTGCCAGCACCAAGATACTGCTGCTACTGTGTGTTAACTGAAGTAGCTGAATTAATCTCTCGCCAGAGAGAAGCATGCACAACACAACCAGGATACAGAAACAGACCACAGACGGGGTACAAGGCTAACGCAGACTCAGGCCTTCAGAAATGCTCTGCTATGTAGCAGAGAGCAGCAACACTGGCTGCTCTGAGCTGAAACACTAAGGCCTGCAGAAGAGACAGATGAAGAAGTGGTAGCTCTAATGGATATTCAGGACTTACCCGATAGGTTACTTTCGAAGCTTCTTTATGAAGCTGACCTCATCCCGGTTTCTGATGCCATACCTGGAGGAGAATTATGCTGTTATGTGCCAGTTAACCAGGAACCGCAACCTTTGAAAGCCTACAGCCTCCTCTTCCCAGAGCAAGATGGACTCTTAACATCCTTGGTATGCTCTAATGCAGGACAATTTCTCATTTGTGTAAGCAGAACATGCTGCCAGCACTAAGGATCTGATTATCTGCCTTTCTAACTACAGCAACCCCTTAAATGCAACATCTGTTCCCCATGGCTCAGTCTTTCGACAAAAGCTTTTATTTAGGGCTGTCTTGCTAAATTTTGAATACTTCAGACAAGCTTGTCCTGCTGGTCTGCGCACAGACTGGCATACCCAGCACTGCTGTATGCAGCTGCCAGAGTGTGCAGAAGCATCCTGCCTCCTTGCCCTGAGAACAGGCATGGAAACATGGGGGTTATTTGTAAGTGTTGTTACTAGGTAGATTGTCTCTGTGGCTGAGCAAGTCCAGATCCCAGCACTCTTTGCCTGGCACTCTTCCCTCTTCCTCCCTGCCTTCTACCGCAGCAGCTCTGCCTAGCCCTCTGAGGGTGAGAGGAGCACTGGCACAAGTTGTCCAGGGCTCCTTCCATTCTTGGTCCCCTCCACAATACAATGTGACCTGACCCCATCCTCTGCTGAGTAGCTGCTCCCCAAGTGCTCCCAGTTTCCTTGGACTTGAACTAATGTGCTTGGTGCACAGGACACCATCCCTGGCCTTCTCTGTGTTCTAAGCACCTCGGTGTGATTTGAATTGGAGGCACACACTCTGCACTGGAGGGCTGTCCTGCAGATGTTCTGCCAGGGCAAGCCCTGTCCCACCTCCGTGTGCACTGCTGGTCCTGTCCTTCAGTTCAAGTGAAGGAGCTACCAGAGCCAGGGCACAAAGTCCCTCCAGCCCCCAGAAGACACTGTATTACTCACTCTCGCAGCTTCTTTCTATCATCTGCCAGCTTCTCTCCGCCGTAGGTTAAGTGGTACGTCCTCCATATGTACTTCCTAGGGCAAAACCGCTTAGTGCACGGGGGACTGCAGCAGGGGGGTGCACGCTGGCAGCCGGAGCCCGCCCCGCTCACCAGCTGAGGTGCTGCACGCCGCCCTGCCGCGCCTGCCGCAGCTGGACGTGCCGCCGCAGCGCCTTCTTCAGGTCCAGCACCGAGGCGTTCTGCACCACCACCACGGCTGCGGAGGGGTGAGAGCCCCGTCAGCGCCCCGGCCCTCGGCCCCGGCCCGCTCCCGCTCCCGCCCCCGGCACGCACGCATGGTCTCGCCGTCCGCTTTGCAGACGCGCACGGTCATGGCCTGCCCGTACTCCAGCGCCACCTGCGAGCCGATCTCCTCCGCCGTCACCTGCGGGCGGTACGGCCGCGGCCGGAGAGTGAGGCGGGCCCGAGCCCCGCCACGGCCCCCCGGCCCGCTCCCCACCGTACCTGCGGCGGGAGGTCACAAAGCAGCGGGTCCTGCACCAGGCGCGCAAGCGCCTCTTGGAACCGCTCCAGCACTTCAGCGTGCGCCAGCTCCTCCTCAGGCTCTGCCGCCGCCATCGTCGCGCCGGAAGGGGCGGTCTGCGCGGCGGAAGCGGTGATGCTGCTGTTCTGCCCGGCCTGCGGCAACGTGCTGGTGGCCGAGGAGGGGCCGCGCTGCCACCGCTTCGCCTGCACCACCTGCCCCTACGTGCGCAACGTCACGAGGAAGGTGCGGGGCGGACAGGGCGGGGGGGGCGCGGGGTCGGGCCTTGACTGACCGGCGGTGTCCCGCAGGTGACGAGCAGGAAGTACCCGCGGCTCAAGGAGGTGGACGATGTGCTGGGCGGCGCCGCGGCCTGGGAGAACGTGGACTCCACCGCAGGTAGGGACGGGACGGGGAGCGAGGGTGGTGAAGGACCGGGCCTCACCTCACGGCGCCGCGCCTCGCCCCGCAGAGCCGTGCCCCAAGTGCGAGCACCCCCGCGCATACTTCATGCAGATCCAGACGCGCTCGGCCGACGAGCCCATGACCACCTTCTACAAGTGCTGCAACGCGCAGTGCGGGCACCGGTGGCGAGACTGAGGGCCCCGGCCCGCTCCCGCCTCAGGGCTGAGGGAAGAAGCACGGCCCAGGCCCGATGGGATTTGGGGAGAAAAAGGGGGAGTGTGCTGCAATAAACATGTCTGGGTGTAAGGAACTGTGTGCTGTGGTTGCTTCAAAACTGACCTCGGTAACGCTGACGCACTGCTGAAAGCGGCACAGGGGAGGGTGCCTCACGCAACACAGCAGTAAACACATGGTAAACTAATACCACACATGCGGAGAAACCAGTGTGTAAAACATAGATAAACCTTTAGCTTAGTTACCTTACCTACCTTAGCACAGAGCCAGCTGCAAGGAAAAGCAAAGGTGATGTTACGGCTGTGGCGTTAAAGGGGCAGGAAAAAAGAAAAAGGGGCCTTTGCTATCGTGAAAACCCTGTAAGGTAAAGAAGAAACTATGAACTGCATGCTCTGCAAGCAGTTACTGGTAAAAACAGAACGTACTGAAAGCAGGACCAGATATACCCACGTCTTAACATTAAGCTTTATTCTCATCTTAAATGCATTCACAAGTAAAAAGGATAAATAACTTAATAAAAACATGATGGAGCGCAAATTGTCATATTTACACTCCTACAGGCTAAATTCATTTAACGGGTCTCAGCTTTGCCCTGTTATCAAACAGGGATAATATGCACCCATTTATTCCAGTTCATTTCAGAGGGGAACACTCTCCCCAGCCTAAGAGTACAGTCTATCGTAGGCTCATAGTATACTGTTGGAGTTTCGCTCAGTTTGGGATTGTTTAGTTGTTCTTCAGTAACTGGCTGAGAAAAGAGCGACACTGGGGATGGCTTTTTCATGTAGAATCTTGTGATACAGCCAAGAGTTTCCAGACCCTGCAGAAAAATTCACACCTTTGTTCTGAGAAATGCTGGGCAATTTATACTAATTTCCATTAAAAGTGGCTTCATTTCACCCCCTCAAGTGAAGTGCCATCCCCCATTGGGGTGGCAAAGACCACAGCAAAGCAAGTTCCCATAGCTGGATAGATGCATTCTTACAGATGTTAACACGGTGGCTGACATTTGGCTGCTGAGACAGAACTTGCATTCAACAATGTATTTCAACATTGAGGACCAGTTGCAAATGATTTCAGGCTGTATCAATGCAAACCGCAGACTCCGGGGTCAGTTCTTGCTAATGGGCTAGCATTTATTCCCATAGCACCACCCAGCAAGGCAATGTATGTGCTCTATTTGTTGAAAACACCTGGTGTGTGTTCAGTCATCTTACACAGGTATGCACCTAGCTTTACTAATATTTGGTATATTACAGATACAAGCCCTGTCTGTGGTTTCAAAGCCAGGTCTTACCAAGTTTATTCATAGAGACATTAGATTCAAGCCTTCCAGTCTGTAAAATGTACAGTTAACTCTGTGGATTTGAATTAAAATTGCTGAGGAATCTGTACTCTCCCACATATGCATGCCTCACCATTGTACATTCTACTGCAGTGTTAAGCCTGTCCCCTCATCCCAGCTTCTGTCCTAGCAGTGCTGCCCCAGCACAGGACCTATGGACAAGCTGTGCTGGAACACCTGGGAAACAGGATGGTAGGGTACACAACTTGCCTTGTTACCAAAAGGTACAAGCCTTTGGACAAAAGCACGGCATATGTATGATGGAAGACTGATTTCCAGCATTAGCAGGGGAAGTCATGGGAAGGTCTGCAATATTACTGCTATGCTTAAGATTTTGAATACTTACAGTAAAAAAAGTACAAATAAAGGTTTCACTTCCAAAATAGCAATGATGGTGGCAACCAAACTTCAAGATGTGGGGAAAAGATGAGACACTAATTTTTCTCTGCCTGTAACGTTTTATAATTAAGGAAAAGTGCCCCTAAGCAGGTCTATCAGGACAGGAGGTCTTATTTACAGTGCTGTCTAGCACAGACAGCTCAGTCTGATTCTTGCATTAAAAGATTACTCATCTGAAAGGTGTATAAGGGAAAAACAAAGCTAAACTCTAGTGATTAACACTGTATTAAACAGTCCACTTTGGTATTTCACAATGACAAGCCACTACTCTTCAATAGCCAACTAGAACTTTTAACTGCATATACATTGTTTCAGAAGCAAGCTGAAATTTTTAGGTAAAGCAGGTTTCCTCCCTCCCTCATTGTGAACAGTAACTTGCTCTGGCTTTAGTTAATTTAGGAAGGGGAGAGGTTCTTTTTTATGGTTTATTCAGAGTCCCATTTTCCTGGGACTTCCAGCAAAGTAGTTGCTGACTCTTCTGTGTGGAAGCTGAACTAGATTAAAGTTCATACAGCTGGTGTTTCACATACCTGCAGTATTTCTAGGACAGCGACAGGCTGCAGTACCCCCATGTAATGCTGCAGTAGCATGCCTTCTGTTATGCCTGGTTTTGTCATGATGTGATAGAGCACAGCTTCCATCATCCCTTTACACACAGGTTTGTTCAAGTTCCCATCCACAATCCTCCACGGTCTCCCGATGAAGCAGACATTCTCGCAGGCCCTGCAAAGGACAACTTAAGTTCAGCTCCATTGGGACTTAATTCTTCCAACTAGATTTCCCATCACAATTTCTGGTAACAGATTCTTATTACATCCATTGCCAGCATCGGTTCAGTGCTAGGTATAAATTCTGCAGCTGCTCTGGGCAGAGACTGGTGCTAAACTATCAGACAGTTCCGCAGACCTGAAGTATTTCACATTAAAGTGTGCACTTAAAAGAAGTGCTTTTAGCACCAATATGCCACCCACTGGTTATCTGGGGTCTTGATGATTGGGAAAGCTTTGCTTGTCACTATCTCTAACATCCTCCAACAGTTACTCAAGACCCACTTTGATCTGCAACATGCAGCAACAGTGCTCAGATAGGGAAAAAGAATCCTCATTTTTAGCATTCTGGAGGCGCTTTCCTGCATGGGAACTGGAATTTCTCAGACTGCAGTTTCTTCAGGTCTTTCTGGGCATGTGGTAGCTCGGACTTCCTGGCACTGGGCTTACTGCGGAATAAAATTAATTCTGTTCCTCTGAGTTAGTTGGTTTTCTGGAAAAAAACGTATCAAATTTTTTCAGCATGCACCTGAGCACAAGTAACATTAACAGGAACAATGGAGGAAGACATGGGATTTCTCCATCATCAATGCTCACTGTGCATTGCTGCATAAAACAAAGGTTTCCAAACCATTTGCTTCCAGATATTAACTTGTTAGTGCTAAGTTCAGTTACTCTGCAGCAGTCTCTGTTACTCACCCATCTCTGGCTGCCTGGGATACATCTGTCATAGAACTTCCTGGAAAGAAAGGAACACATCGTTTTTAATTAACCCAAACTCTTTATCTAGTGGAAGGAAAATAAAAGGTGTCCAAGCTGTAAAATGCAACAGCTTACAGCAGAAAATAACACACACAAACTATGCTGCATGTTCATCGGGTTGGGGAGCTCTGAGCTTCCATGCTGACTGCCTTTACCTGACTGCAGCACACCCTTTCTTCCCACACCTCTTCTTCCAACCACATCTGTCTTCTGCAGCCACCCATTTTGTACTTCCACTCTCAAATCACAGCAAGAAGTCTTATTCCTAGAAATATGATGATGTGGCTGCACAACAGGTAATTCTATTGACCTGAGTTTCACATAGGACCCTGTGCAGGGTTCTCAGCCTGCTGTGCTCACTTAGGCTTGCTAACTTCATGCACCTGGTAATCCATTGGAAGTTCAGCAGAAGTCCGAGCAGCTGTGGACTTGAGAATGCAAACTCAGGATTTCAGCAGGGTTCAGATTCAAAGTGAAGGTTGTCTCTGAAACTTCCAGTATGCATTATGTCATGGACTTTAATTACACGATTACTTAACATACTTCTACCACACCCAGAGGCTAACAGCTTTGGCTTAAGCACATGTAAACCATTCAGCTGGCCTTAAACATAAGACCAGTCAGAACTCTATGCTTGATAACATAACTATTTCTTCCCTCCTGTGTTACAAACAAGTAGAAGAAACTAAATCCAAAGCTGTATGTTAGCAGTTTCATGTTAAGAACTGCTGAAGTCTATGCAGTTTAGACAGCCTTGTGTCTGTTTGCTGCAGGAAGGGCTCCAGTTAAACAATACCAGGCTTTAAGAGGCTAGGGATCAGTCTGCACTGATTTTCAGTCTGCATCTCGAAACACGGGTAATGGCGTGTCTTGGCAAAATACCACACAAGCAATTAGCTTGTGATTCAATCTGAAATCAGAGCTGATAAAACAACAACAAAATAAAACCCCAAACAACCAACTTAATGTAGAGCTTGGCAAGAACTACTAGCTATTAAAAAAGAAAACTGGCAGTAAAAAGGAAATTTTAAAATGAAGTTAAATTGGGTTACAAACGAGGCTATTAATCTTCTCACTGGCATGTGCTGCTTTCTGGTGAATGGTTTAATGACTTCACTACATTTCAGTCATGGGCATTCTAGTTAGATGTACACCAGCAGTGCTGTGTTTTCTAGGTTTAGAGATGTCTAGCCTTTGGACTGAAGGCAGAGTTGAGAAACTTAAGATTCAGATGTGTTTTTGGAGAAGAGTAAGACATAGAAAAGAGTTTTAAATGAAAACACCTTTCTGGACTAGTCATGAACATTCCAGCAATAGGCATAGGATGGAAACTTTGATGTATTTGAAACCTCAAATACCTTCCAGATAAAGTTGTGTTATGTCACTTCAGCTGCGAATAATGCCAACCTCTCTCTCTGGTATAGCTTCATAAAGAATCTAGTATTTGCTTATAAGATGGAGCTACCTGTTTGGGATCAACTGATGATGAGCTAAGTTCCATTTCTTGGATTTAGAGAGCTCCTGCATACCTTTAGAGACTCCTGGGCTTTCCTGTAAGTAGGAAAGATCATCATCCTGCTCACTGGCTGATTGTTCAAGGCTAGGAATCTGCTTGTTGTGCTCAGTGCTGAGCTCATAATTTTCTACTTCCATTTTTTTGTCCTCAGAACAAGATTTATCTTGATCCTTATAAGTGTCCACATATGTAGCACCTGGAGCACACACTGGGTCTTCAGCTAGGTGTTCTGTCTGCCGTCCCAGGGAGCCTGGTTCTTCATCCATCATTGTAGCAGAATCAGTAACGCCTGCATTGAAGTTATTTTCATCTGCACTTTTCCAACTACTCTGTGAACCTTGGCAGAGTTGATCGCCATCTGCAAGGACATCATTTTGAGTCTTAAATCGCTTCCTTGGTGCTTCCTCATCACTGACAGATGCTGTGTCTTCTCCCAGCTGCTCCTCCTCTCTCAAACATTCCTCTCCATTCTTTGGTTCCAGTGGCAGGCAGTCCTGCTGTACATCTGGGAGAGTGGCATCTGTACCTTGCTGATCAGAATCATCTGGTTTATCCTTCAGACATATTGAATGTAATAGCCATGGCTTGGCAAATACTACTGCAACCAGTCTTACAGTATGGCCTCCTACTTCTAAAACTTGGTGCATTTCAATCAGGTCCTATAACAACAAACAAACAAAAACACCACCACAAAAATTATCTCAGGAACTTTTGCTGGAAAATGTCATCTTTAACTGGCAGCAAAGAAAGAGGAAGAGTTTAGCAGAATATTCAATTTTCTGTCCTGCTGCACTGAAGCTGATGTTTTAGTCCTTAAACTTTACTGAAATTACACCACAGGACATTTTTGTTTAGCTTCAATTAAGTTAAAATGTAGCTGGGAAAAAGTATTTTGCTTCCAAAGGGGAAGGTGGGTACCTCTAGGTTTCTAAACCCATTCATACTATTCTTTGAGTAAATGCTGCTTTAATTTTTGGGCACCCTAACTTTGAGGTGAGACTGCTATCAGGTATGTGATCTCTTACCCAATATAAACAGCTTTGTTCAATTTATACTTGCTTTCTGTATTTTGGAAGGCAGAACCATAGAATATTTAGGCCTGGAAAGGACCTTAACATCATTTAGTTCCAACCCCCCTGCCATGGGCAGGGACACCTCACACTACACCATGTCACCCAAGGCTATGTCCAACCTGGCCTTGAACATCACCAGCGATGGAGCATTCACAACTTCCCTGGGCAA
>JASSUY010030178.1:0-14602 GCA_032466535.1 Forpus xanthops
ATGGGTTGCCCAGGTAAGCTGTGAATGCTCCATCGTTGGCAGTGTTCAAGGCCAGGTTGGACAGAGCCTTGGGTGACATGGTTTAGTGGGAGGTGTTCCTGCCCATGTCAGGGGGGTTGGAACTAGATGATCTTAAGGTCCTTTCCAACCCTAACTATTCTATGATTCTGTAACACTAAAGCCTTTGTCACGTGCACTAAGTTGTGCACAGTCTCAGTCTGGTTTCTAGAAAGAGGTCAGATATACAACTGAAGTTCAGCAGAGTGTTTCCTTTGGCAATAGTGGCAGTTCTTTCACATGACCACTCTTTCAGCTACAAAGCTTCTCATTCCATATTAGACTTCTGCCTGCAAAATTCACAATCAGTTTTTCTCCTCAAGTTGTATTAGACATCTCTGCACTGACTTCTGTTCTACAAGATCCTGTCACCTTCTCTACTTGTGTTATTTCTAACTGCAAAATCTTCACTGCCTGTTCCTAAATGTGTTCAATCACCAGTATTAGCCCCAGATTATTTTTTACAAAAAAATGTCCTGGTTTTCATTCTAATTTAAAGATGCACATTTAAAAAGTATTTTCTAGATGCATTACCTTTGTGAGAACCATTTCCCTGACTGCCTTTTCTTCCTACAGCAAAAGGACAAACTGAATGTCACTGCCATGTCAAGTCCTAGAAAACAGGGTAGCTTGATGTGCTTGGGTAATTTTAAACTTTACTTAACGATGATCATCTAAGAGGATTTCAAGTGAAAGTGTTACCCCATAATGATGATGCAACACAGTTATATAACAGCTGTTACTTCTTTTAAATCGAGAAGTGAGAATTTGAAATCTCTTAGCAGCCACGAGGGCTACAGAAAACACAGCAAGTATTAACTAAAGGCAAAAGAGATCTGCTTGTCAGGCCAATCTCATGACTCCAGTGAGTCTGGTTTCCTCACACGCCCACCTCCCGGCATCAGCTCTCACATGCATGAACCATCTATATTGCAGAAAGACTTATTTCCCACTTAAGAGACTGCACAGGAGATTATTTGCCAGATAAAAGAATTGCAATCAACGAATCTTAAGGCAGACCCATTTTGTCTTCCCAGCTCTTTGCTTTTTTCCCAGGTAGACTGCACCATGCTCCTTCAATACGTATTTTTTAAGGGAGGGTGTTACCTATTCCAGAGCAAAAGCAGCTTGGAAACAGATAAGCAGTGATAACTTACTCCTGTACCTCAGGGAGCAATTCATTGTCATCAAATGAAATCAGGTCCAAGTGGCATCAAATTACTTCCACAGAAGGCTGCCACAGGATGCCAAAAGCTTACATGAGGTCAAAATACGACCACACACTCCTGGAAAGGCAAAAGTTCTACAGAAAAGCCATCTTTGGCTAAGGAAAAAATATTAAACAGTCATAAAAATGCTGCTCACAAAGTACAGATTGTCATCTTCCAGAGTAACTCTCTGTGCTGCGCATTAAGCAACACAAATTTAACTTGATGCCAGTGGCCATAAGAGAATGGGATAGCTAGGTAATTGCATTTCACCAGACCCAACACAGGCTTTCTTATGAGGACAAAGGCATGAAACAGATGGTTCTAGGGCAAAAGTCAGTTGAAAATGCCAATGGGTTGAGTGTTACCACAAAAAACAGATAAAAGCCTCCAAGACACAAAGTTTCTTGTTATTTTTATAAGCTGAAGCTGTTAAATAAGTGTTGTCTTTCTCTACATTGTTCCCATGTAACTATCGCAAGACTGTTCAAGAGGACACGAAAGCAAGTGGGCTGAATGCACTCTTGGGATTTATTAGGAGAACAAAATAAGACTAGTGGCAGAAAACCATAGTGTTGGATAACATACTTGGTTGGAAAACAAAACTGCTGTGAAAGAAGACAGTACAGCCAGTTTTTTTTTTTTATGAGAATTACTTGCTTAGTTTACCATGTTAAAACCAGAATCATATGTAAAGAAGCCAAAAATCAACAATCAGAGCACTAACTTGTCTTTCCCAATACCAAAAGGCTAACTGAAGTTTCTGTTTCCAGGAGGAAAAAAAAAACAGAAAAAGGTTTTGATAAGGAAAAACAACAGACTTTCTCCTCCAGCCATGTGCAGTTCACTATTAAAATATGGCAGGAAGGAGGAGGGAAACAGTAACTGTGAGGACCCATCTGTTCTTACGGCGGACATCATCCACAGGCAATCATTTTTGCTCTCACTCAGACTGAATGGCTCAGAAAGCACCTTTGGCACCACAAATGTACAGTCACTGGTGCCAATCAGTTATTATTACATTTACACAGTCTGTACATTTGCTAGACTTGCTGTCTTTCTTACAGCTAATAGAAGAGATCACACACGAAAACTTTCATTCCCACTCCAACTTAAATTCATCCATCTTTAACACAAGAACCTATAATTTGGTCATAACAATGATTACTCAGTATTTCAGAGGCAAAGTGCAGGGATGCATTGCTTCATCCTGCTTAAGTGACAACTGGAGACCACGTGTCTAGTACCAATCACACACAGACACTGGCTAACACTCCTCATGCCATCTCCTTCTGTCACATTCAACTGGTGAGGACATAGATAGGAGGCACAAAGTCCCATGAGCTGATAAAGCATACAGCTTCTTGTTTGGGACTATCATAAAGCATCGTGCTTCTACTGCTGCACTTTCCATTCCCTGAAAACTACTGCCCATTTCATAAAGTATCTAATTAGTCTAGCACAACCCACCTTTGGTAAATGCTATGCTGCATTACACTCCACACTCCATTTATTTTGTGTCTTTGATTACGTTTCTCTTTAAATGTGATACAGTTTTTAAACCTGGGTCCCATAGGCTCCTAAATCATAACATTCTCAACTTAGTTCTTAGCTAGGTAAAAGTCTTTATGGCATTAGATGAAGATCTCTCTACCCTGGAGACTGTTTATCCAACTCCTGAACTTCTGTTGCCTGAAAGAATACCAAAGGCTTTATGTAGTAATAAAAAAATCTTCCATTAGAATTTTCATATCCATCCCCAATTAATCCCCACATCAGCAATTCACCAGACGCCAAAGAATTTTCTAAATTTCTTAGACTTCCTTCTATTTAATGATGCTAACAAATCATTCATTCACCCCAAATTACAGCCACTCCAGCAGTAGAGGACAATACACAAAGAACAGCAAGCCAGGAAAAGGCCACCTTGAATTCCAGTATGAGGAACTGACTGAAGGAGATTCTATAGATTCTAAAGTGTTAATCAGTGGATTATGAGCCTGTCAGAAGCCAGAAAAGGACAGTCTTCAGCCACATACTCAGATTCGTGCTACAAGGAGGTTATAATATCCAACACTCAGTCTTAGTAGGGTACAGAGCAGTAAGCTCCACAGTCACCTTGGCCAGCCTTGCTGTTCGAATGATACTCTGACATTAGCCTGCTTACTGATAAGATGTTGTACTAAGGCATTTTGTCAACAGGAAAATGTATTAGCAATTTTTAAGATGTGAATCGTTATTCAGTACTATTAGGAATTTCATACCTGGTTTTGATCGTTGTAGTCACATTCTCGAACCACTACTAGGCCTCCTTTCTGACTTGGGTGGCCCTGTGCAGCCAGGCATTTGTTGGTTTGAAGGTGATACAGCTATGAAAGGAAAACAAGTTTGATGGATGTAGTAAACAAATAATGTCACGTACCAAAAGGAACATATGGTAATGCTTTGGAAGCCCTAGAAGTGAGTGTGCTCACAAAAAGTCCCCACCAAAAAACCAAACCAACTCACAATTACATCAAGATTTCTCTCTCTCTATGGTACAAATGCTCAGCACATGCTGGTCACAGTCTTGACAAATTTCTTTCCCCTCTACACTCTCCATGAAAGTCACAGGTACCAAACACTCATTAGCTGAGGAGTATCAACTGTACTGTATAAGCTACATTTTACTATGGTTTGGTTTAAATAGAAGTCTCCTCCCAAGGCCTCTCTTCATGAAACACTACCATCTCTTGGAGAAAGGAGAAGAAATTACTTAAATACAAAGTGCACAGGAGTGCATTTGACAGTCAATGGGGGTGCGCATGTGCTGGAGATGGCAGAGCCCCAGATCTGACACCCACATTAAAAATAATTAATTCCAATATGGAGCTGAATATAAAGGGAAAAAATAATTTGCTGTGCTGAACTCAAGATCAGGCTGATTAATTAGCTAGCTGCATTTTATTATGAAGATATACATAGCTGTCTTGGCATTTCAACTGATTCTACTGAGTTCTAGAAACCAAAAGACACTTCCAGTAATGAAAAGAAAGAACTGCTCCACCACACGCTGGTATATAAATTTGAGAGTACAAATACTGAACAATATTCTCCACTAAACCCCATTTCTGGAAATAGCTGTCCCAAGGCACATCAGCCACCTCCTCAAGTGTACCATGTTTCTTCTATTCCATACCCACATCTGAAACAAATTATACAAAAGCTTCTAAGTAACATTTCCACACACCCCAGAGACATCTAGGACAGATCTCATTTTCATCATTCCTCACTCAACAGAAGGCTTTCAAATCATAAAGCTACATGAGTTTTATATGACTTTTGTCCTCATTTTTATTGGCCACAACGATCAGCATTTGATAACACTGCTAAAATCTGTCACTGTTTTTGATCACTACAGCCCTTCACAGCTGTCAACCCAGCATTTATCTCTGGCCCAATTAGTTGGGTTATTTTTTGAAAATAAGCTGAGACTTGGAGTGATTCATCCCAAATCCTAAAGAGTCTGGCACGCAATGGTGACATTGGCTGATCGTTCTGTTCCTTGTAGGCATATGGAAATAGTTTATACAATCATCAGAGCCAAAGCAGACTCTTATACAATGCTGGGCCTAATTCTTGAAACCCAGACAACCAAGCCAAATAACTCCATTTTTCTGTGCTCTTCCCCCCCCCCTTCTTAAAGGGTACACAAATTTTTTTTTTCCCATATTAAACCATGAGAAATTAATTCTAGGAAGATTTCCCTTTAAGTGCTGTTGAGGGATTCAGAGCCCTCAGGTAGCATCCCCCTTGTCAGCAATTCCATAGTTAAACTTCTGTCTGAATGAAAGCAGAAAGCTATTAAATGAAAAGTCTGCCATGGGGAATAACAGCATTCAACAACTAGGGGAATCAGCCCATTATCACTTTTACTCAGGTAAACTACATGTTTGCCCTAATAAATAACTTTACTGCTTGGCTGAGATCCTATTACAAAAACACTACGCAGATTGTGGATTCTCAGATCCCTGCTTTCATGCAAAAATCTAACAATGTCAATAGATCCTCCAGCCTAAACCTGCTCTGAGGACTGTCAACAGCTACTGCAGCCTGTCTTACCTTGTGGAGAGGGCTACGTCACTATTTAACACCTACAATTATTGAGCTAGAAGGGAATCTGCTAGCCACAGTCTACGTACACATTGAATGGTTTATTCAAATGTCTCTCTGAAAGTGAAGACCTTGAAAAAGTTGTCTTGGGTTATTTCGGGGAAGTGTAAAAAAGGACATATCAGATGATTTGGCTCTGGAGAGTATAGATGCAACTGTATGTTGCCTTTGCCTGCACACATACCCAAAAACATAGGTGTGAGCGCTAATTTAATGAATTTAATCATGATGTCCCTCCTGAATACACATAAAAATTTATCTCTTCTACCCTGAAGAAAAAAGGAGCAAAACTCATTACCTAAAAGACAAGACTAGAAATGCCATCAGTCTCAAATGCAAATGTTCATCTTTGCAGAAAATTATCCAGTAAAAGCAATGAGTTTGGAAACTAATTACACTGTACTCTTATCATAAATCACAGAGCATGAATATCTGAGGCCAAATTTCTCTACCACACCCATCTTCAGAACGAACAGCCATGAAAGCACATTCTGAAGACATCAAAACTTCGCAACTCAGAGCTTTGAGGTAAGAAACCTCACTGAAGAGTATCTAGTCTAAAGATGACCTGACGTACATATCAGAGTGAAACTCTTCTATAAAGACACAAATCCTGACAGCCTATTGCAAAACTAGAAGTCCATGCTCTATGGAAAGTTTTTTTTCCTTCTACTTGAGCAAATCTTTCAGAAAGAACCTCAGAATAATTAAAAAAAAACCAGATTTTTGTATTTTTTTAGAAAATTCCTCTTACCCTTCCACGCTGTATTATCTTCGGTCGTTTCTGTGCTCTATTAATAAATACTGGCTGCGGAGCTTTGGCATTGGGTCCAGATATTTGCATCTCAGGATAGATGTTATCTAAATACCACTTAAATGACTTGCAGTTCAATCTTTTCCTCAATTCTACACGATCAGTAATATTCCCATAGTTCCTCATCCTTAGCTCAGGTCTCAAAGCAAAATACTGCTCCTGTATTGAAGAGAAACCGGTTGAGGAAAAGGGAGAAGAATGTTCAGATTACGGATTTCCAACTTCTTCCTGTTCGTAAAATACCCAAAGTTTCATTTTGTTTTGTTAGTGTGTCACCTACATCAACTCCAGAAAGGCTCGACTGTGTAACTTTTTCACATTCTAATTTATAATTATACTTAGAATTGTACCAATTTAGACAAGGACAGATTAAGATTCCAGCTCAGTATTGTGTACTGTTCAACTCTAATAAAGAAACAATGGGGACAAACAGGAATTCATTAATGTATTATGCAGAGTGAACAGAACTGCCAAAACTAGAAGAAAATCCCCTTGTAGAGTCTTTACTTCCAGCTAGATTTACAGAGCTGATAGAAAATGCATTTTTTGCACATGAACTCTTTTACTAGATCTTACATGGAAATCAGTTCTCAAGGCATTGAGCAGTAACATTTTGTTAGATTAATCTCTAGTAGACATCTGCAATTTACTTAACACAATGTGATTCTGACAATTTCAATTACCTACTGCTATCTCTGATATTCAGATGACATACAGCATCATCTCAAGATGAATTACACATCTGTCCTTATCAAGATCTTTGAGCATTTGGATGTGCTTGAAGCATCACTGCTATTTTAGTAGCAGAAAAAGGGGAAGCACTAATTACATTGGACTGCTGGGCAACTCTGAGGAATTTTGGAGATAAACTGGACATCACTATCAAACTGGCCTGCTTCAAAACAGCGGCTCTGATATTACAATTGCCTCTTTCCTGGTTTAAGTTCAAATGTCAGTATCCTACCTTTTCTGCATTACTTATCTCCATTGTATACCTGAACTTATTTCACATTTAGCTTTTGACAGTTATGAAAATGTTGCTGCTTCCCTTCTATTATGCAATCTTATTTATTAAATAATTACTTTTGCTCTGCTGCAAAACAAGTAATATAAGTCTTATCTTTGTACTATTCATCATGCAATCACTTTAGTAAATTATACTGCATTAAGCTTATAAAAACAGAAATATTTCCAGACTTGCCTTGCATACATAAATCTGTCATGACAGTATCTGGAAACTACCAGAGAATTAGATAAGAAACAGCTGGAAACGTTCAGGACATGAATCTGTGATAAGAGGCTGCTAGAATCAGCAGTTTCAGTCCTTGTTGAACAAAGCAGTGAAGCTGGAAATTATAACAAAGAATCAATTCCAAGCTTCACAGAAAGCCATCATTAATCACAAGACAACTGAGCCCAGGCACCAATAAAAGACAAAATGATAGATCTACCAATACATTATGGAGATGGAGAATGGAGATAGGAATTAATGACCCTTAATAGGCTCCTCAAGCTGACTAAACATCAAGATAAATGACGGGGTTTGAAACATAAACCTCTAAAGAATAGAAAGTTAATAAAATATGTTTTGCATAGAAATTGAGGGAGCACAGGAAGAGCCACATGGCAAATCCTACGGTCTCACACAGCAAAACATCCTCAAGTATCAGAGATGAGGGCTTCACAAATATCTGACCTACATTCAAAATCATTACCAAGATCTGGAGACAAGGAAGGAATACACTTGCCCTTGAATCCAGAAGTCAATCCTGATTGATCTTCGAGGGCTAGACAGTCTAAGAATTAAATTTCTAACTAAAAATGAAAGCATACAGCCAGCCAACAAAATCCTTGTCGCACTAACATGGAAACTACCTGATGGCATATAGCAGTTTATGGCTTCCACATAATGCCGATTTGGACACAGAGTAATGCAGAGTTTACAAGAACTCACTTATCTTCATTAAAAAGGCACAGTAGAAGCAGCAGAGAAGAGCCTTGAGCACCCAAAAGCCAAACAGGAACCCCACAGAATTTAGGAATTTGAAGCAAAATTAACATTAGAAAGACAAACTATAGAAGGAAGACCCTATTAGAGGTGTTAATAAATCCCTCTATGATGATAGAGTCATATGAAAAGCAAGCTAGTTAATAACCCTATTTCATGACCTAGTTTCGTGGTTTAACCCCAACTGGCATCCAAACACCACACAGCTGCTCACCCACTTCCCCCAGTTGATACAATGGGTAGGACATGCTGTGATATGGAATATCCCTTTGGCTAAGTTTGGGTAAAGTGTCCTGTCTCAGCTTCCTCCAGCTTCTTGTGCTCCTCCTCACTAGCAGAGCATGAGAGACTGAAAAGCCCTTGATCAGGTTAAGCATTACTGAGAAGCAACTAAAACATTGGTGTGTTATCAGAATTGTTCTCAGATTAAAGCTGAAACACAGCACTGCACTAGCTGCAAGGAAGTTCACACTATCCCAGCTGAAATCAGGGCACCTAGAATTGTCTCTTACCTTGTATTCATCCATCCACACATGTGCTAGCCGCAGGGAGTTATGAGCCATAGTGTCCTGTCCCCCTGGTGAGCCATAGGGACGCCTTTTCCGGAAAATGTGTCCAACCCTGGAGCAGGGGATGATCAGAAGTCTACCACCACACATCCAGATCTGCCCATACAAAAGCAAAACATACCTCATTATTCACATACTGACACGGTTCACTATCTCCTCCCCTTCTTCATACTTAGGTAGGCTTATACATTATGATGAGATTAGATCTTACATGTCATGCTTTCTAACACTGCATCCCAGATCTAGATATCATTTACACTCTACTTCCATTTATTTTTCTAATCTCTTTCAAAACTTCCGCTTCCAGCAAATTATCATCATTGGCCCTCTGTTGGGCTAACATGCTTCCAGTGTCAGAAGAAACTTCTTACATTAGCAAGTCACTTTTAAAACTCCTCCTGGATAAAGATTAGACTTCTTTACAACTCTCACCCCAGGGAGACAAGGGCTTCCATATGTTATAAAACTCTTGAAGTGTTTCTCAAAGCCCTTTTTATTGAAAATGCATTTCACAGTAACAGTGATTTCCTTGCGCCACATGCACTTCTCCTCAAAGATTTAATAATTATATTTTATAATCAAAACTTCAGAGACTTTATTTATTCAGTAAATAGTCCCATGAATTTACTAAATGCCAGTCCTTACGTTTAAACTCTAATCTTGATTTCTCTAACGACCCAATTTGACAAATTCCTCTAAAGCTTTGGGGTTGTGTGTTTGGTTTGTTTGTTATCGTCACCTTTTAATCCCTTTTCATAACTGTTATGATAGCATATTTTTTTCAGACAGAGTCTTGTCAAATCTGTTGATGAATCCACTTTAAAAGAACTGAAAAGGTAAACATGGCAATGAGCACAAAAAGTTGTTTTTCTTTCAGTGGAGTGACAGGAAAGATGAGATAAAATACAGGAAGCCCAATGAAGTATCACTTTCAAATCTCCTGATTGTGAATTTCACGAATTTTCCAGCCAAGCTGACTCCTCTGCAGGACCTTTAATTTGGTTACAAAAAAAAAAAAAAATCTACATTTCCAGGCTTTCAAAAAGGAGGCTGAAGTACCTGAAAAGCCCCATACATGACTAAGGAAAGATAATAAGCTACTTATTATAAATGCTGCTGTGAGCCACATATCTTTAACTGACGTAAAATTCATCAGACATTGCTTATAAACTCCTTTTAGAAATTTGCATGATTATTCTTTCCTCATGGCTCCCTATAGGTATTATGAAATGCTCCACCAAATACAGAAAAAGCCACAAACATTTAACTACAGAGCTCGAAATTTTCTTTTATCTTCCCATTAAAGCGTAACTTGAAGATTACTGTAAAGGCAGCTACTGTATGCTGAAACACATCCTTCCTGGGAAGAGAAGTGCCAATTTCTGTGCACAAATAGCTACAATGCTAAAGGAACAGTACATAGGAAAGAGAAGCTGCATATAGGGAAAAGAAGCAGCCAGACAGCAAGCTTCACACTCAAATACACATAAAAGGTAGATTACCCGGAAAGATATTTCAAGATTTTCTCCTCCCCAGATGTCCATGCCACTGTCATACTGTCCAAGTTCATTAAAGTATTCACGATCCATGGCAAACAAGCCTCCAGCCATGGTAGGTGATCTAAAAAGGAACATTGAAAGAAGGTCATTTTCTTTTAGAGAAAAACAAAAAGAAAACAAAACAAAGCCCCATTTAGCTGAACCTGCTAGTCCTAAAGCTGAAACGTACACCTCCATAATACAATTTAAATCTTGCAGACACTAGAAATCATCACACTTCTAGTCTCAAAAAATTTTTCCAAAGCAGATCTGTAAATATTATTTGGGATTTTTCATTATTCCAATACCTATCAACCATATTCCTTTGTATAGTAAATTTGAGGAAAAGGTACAGGACAGGAATTGAGGAAAAAAATGGCTGTCTCTCTGCTAAAAAAAGCTAACCCAAACAAACAAATAATTCACCTAAAAAAGTAAGAACTTTACAAGTTTGGAGTCCAGCAAGTTTTCTATGGTGAAACTGAGAGCAAGAAACAAGGTTCAATGTTGAATTACACAAGCCAGGAGGATGCTAAAAGAAATCTTACTCTGTCTTGTATAGAATCTAAACCCCAGGAGCAGTACTGTTTCAGTGTTGGTGTAACCATCAGTTCATCAGTAAGTTCTTCACAGTTTACATATTTGCATTTTCCAGTTTTTCACCTTGCCTGTGAGTTACCAGGATGGTGCCCTACTTCGTAAAAATCTGTGGATGATCCCCTCAGTATAGTCTCTAGGTTGAATTGCTATTGAACCACTAAGTTACAGTAACTAGATGCTCTAAGAGGGGAAGAGAAAACAAGTAAAAACACTACATAAAGATGTAACAGTTGGAACATACAATGGGTGGGGAACAGGTTTTTTCTCATCTTCATTAATAAAATCTTTGCTTGTGCTCACACAATTTTCTTCTACAGAGTCTGTCACTTTAAAATCTGAGTTGAAAGGCCGTTCTCAGTTTTTTCATCTCTGAAACCAGTATATTTCATTATGAAGGTCTCTAAAATGAGAGACTTTCCATTTGACGGAAAGCCATTTGCAAAGGTTAAATAGCAATCTAGCTTCTTTTTCAAAGCAGGCAGAGACCTCCAAGTTGGAAAAGTCAGTTTCATAATAAAAAAATATTTTAAAATTATTAGACTCTCTTTAAGTATAACATTCTCTGCCTTTTCATGGGAGTTTTTCCTAAAAGTGAGTAGAAAGAATGCAACAGTCTTGAACACAAGCAGGAACTAACCTTCAGCAATAGACCAGATTAAATGCGAGAACAGTTCTTAACACAATAAGGATTTTAAGACTTAATATGCTGGATCCCCGTTCAAATTTTCCTGGTCCATACTTTCCCTTCTTGTTTCAGAAAGTGCCACACTGACACTTTCCAAACAAGCTGGTCAAACTGCTAAGTAACTCCAGAAGTTTCCTGGCTTCTCAGACCAAATCTTTTGATGGGTAGACGTGGAAAGGCTAGTCATGGAAAGACTAACTGCAGAGCTGTCAGACGACAGCATAGCACCTAGTGCTGGAGCTGTTTGCGTCAGCCTGAAATGCTCTTCATTTACAGTCCAAGAGAATGAAAGAGATGAGACTGCCCAATTCTGATTCACTTTGCAAATTTTATAGAAGTACCACATTATGTGCAATGGTCAGTTTGGAAAAAGTAATTCCACCTAACAAACCTATTCTGTGAATTCTGAACTGAGATAGATTCCTGCAAGTACAAAAGGCACAAACAGCTTCTTGCATTGCTCTACCAGCACTGGCCCTTTTTGTGAAGGGATTTGCACTGGGACAGCTTCCATTCTCAAGTCTGAACCATATGTGTCCGCTACTAAAAAAAAGGCGTCTATTGACATCATTTTGTAACAGCTACATGTTCACCAGGAACTGGATATTGCCAATTCACAACAGGCAAGGCGGCCAGCAGTGGTTAAAAGATGAAGGAAGGCAACTTTCAAGTTCTACTGTTAAGCTTTTACAAGCCTTCTGTTTCAGAATGACTCTCAAAAGACTGCAAAACCAATACGGACAGGCTTCCAACAGGCAGTTTTAGGCATTTGCCACATCATGCATAGAGACAAATCATATTCTTAAATGGTTTTCACAACCATGTGTGCTCATTTAGAAAGCTTTATGACAAAATAATTGCTGTTTGGTACAAAATATAAATGAAATCTGAAGAAAAAGAATAATTTTACATAGAAAACTACCATATGCTCTGATGTTCATTCCCCCACAAAAATATATTTTTCTGATCTATAAATTCTTTAACATTTAACCACAGAAATTATAGAGCCTGTATTAGTGAGATGCAAGCTATAACCAACACAAAGACAGTTATCAAAATCTTCATTAAGCCAAACATCGACAGGCTGGAAACAAACATCAATGCAGAGCTCAAAAGTTAAATTATTGGACAGATTTAATACCTAATTGCATTAGCTCCTTAAGACTTCTGTCTTAGCAAAAGCTGCTGTTATAAGCTTTCTCTAAAAGTGTACTTTCTTGACTTAAGAAGACAGATATATCTGATGTGTGATTCAACGTAAAAAATTAAACTGAAATATGTAACAGTAACCGGAACTATTTCAAAGTAAAATAAACACGTCAGATATCTGACAGGTTAAATAACTGCTTCATAAAACTGCACACCCAGATAACACTCCATAACGATAAACAAGTTCTTCGTATGTTACACACAGCTCCCTCCACATGGGAGGAACCTTACTTGATTGGAGCAGTGGCTCCCTCTGGTCCTTCCAGTTCTGACAAAGGAACAAGATCCCACTTAAAGTGCAGGCCCCAGTTAAACCCTCCACGCACAACTGGGGAAGAGCTGTAGGTAAGTGTGTCAGCGCTGATTATGTCAATCACAGGGCACACCACAGTCCTGTGATCTTCTCTGATGGGAGTCAGCAGAGGTTGTAACCACATCTCATTCACCTCACAGTGACTGTCCAGGAATACCAGCACTTTCCCTACAGAGGCCAAAGCACACAAAACAAAGATCCATGGTAACATGAAACACACAAACACATATGCAGTTGTATTAGCAGCAAAGTATTAGCAGCATCCTCAGCAGCCACTGTAAATAGAGGGAAAAGATCATCTACACTTGGAAAGCATTGACAAACCAGAGACTCACAGTGACTGGTACAGTCACAAAGACAGAAGATAGATCCTAACTATTCACATTTACCTATGTAATGCTCCAGCAGGGCATTATTTGTATTTTTTTTTCAGGGTTTTACAGTCAAATTTTCTACAAAAATTCAGCAGAGCTACTGTACTTTAAATGAAGCATCATCAGATCAGCACTCTAAGAGCCAGGAGGTGCATTTGTGCTAATGCAGAGCACCTCCTATGCCTGACTTAGACTACAGAGACAGAGACAGCCAAGGATGACAGATATGGGGCTGGATAGATAATCTACATGACAAGACTGTTTGTCCACTAAATGCAATTTGCCTTGGGCTCACTTTATATCACACTTCAGCATCCACCCAGTTACTGTCACAGCTAAGATCTGTGGATTTTAAGTAATTCTGATGAATTAATCTGCATTCATTCATAGAATCATAGAATAGTTAGGGTTGGAAAGGACCTTAAGATCATCTAGTTCCAACCCCCCCTGACATGGGTAGGGACACCTCACACTAAACCATGCCACCCAAGGGTATGTCCAACCCGGCCTTGAACACCACCAGCGATGGAGCATTCACAACTTCCCTGGGCAACCCATTCCAGTGCCTCACCATGCTCACAGTAAACAGTTTCTTCCTCACATCCAATCTAAACTTCCCCTGTTTAAGTTTGAACCTGTTATCCCTTGTCCTCTCACTAGTCCCTCATGAAGAGTCCATCCCCAGCATCCCTACAGGCCCTCTTCAGATATTGAAAGGATGCTATGAGGTCTTCACACAGTCTTCTCTTCTCCAGGCTGAACAGGCCCAACTCTCTCATCCTATCTTCATACAGGAGGTGCTCCAGTCCCCTGATCGTCCTTGGAACAAGTGCAGAGGAGGGCCTTGTTCCAACAGTTCCATGTGCTTTTTATGTTGAGGACACCAGAACTGAACACAATACTCCAAGTGAGGTCTCACGAGAGCAGAGTAGAGGTGCAGGATCACTGCCCTCATTCTGCTGGTCACACTCCTTTTGAAGGAACTCAGGATATGGTTCGCTTTCTGGGCTGCAAGAGCACACTGCCAGCTCATGTTCATTCTCTCATCAACCAACACCCCCAAGTCCTTCTCCAC
>JASSUY010030179.1:12915-28237 GCA_032466535.1 Forpus xanthops
CTACACCAGCTACTGCTTAAAGAAAAATGACTGCTGCTGCTGAACCCATGACAGCCAGTTTCCATCATCAAGGTGGAAATGGTTCACCCAAGGGTCTCCTTTAGCAGCTGGGGCATTACGACCCTGGGCTTTGAAGTTGCCTTTTACAGCAGTGGGAGTGCTCCTTCTGTATATAAACATCTGAAAGGATGGCACACTGAGGAGCATGGGGCCTCTCCTCAGCACAGTTCTTATTTCCTTATTTGAATGTTAAATCCAAGCACGTCATGGTTTGGCTTTGTTTGCTTCTCACCTGCAGGCCTGGGATGTGTTTGTGAAGATCAGCTTTCCAGATGAGCAGTTCACTGTGAAGTGGAAGACAACTTTCCTTGGGGATCTGGAGAGAAGAATTCAGGAGGTAGGGGGGGAGACAGGCAGGCAGTGCATGCGGGTGGGCCACATCCAGAGCAGACAGGCAGTGTTGTGCTGTGCCCAGAGAATAGCTTCTAGAGCCTGAATGGGCATGTGAAAACGCTGTAGCTTTGGTCATTGCTGTTGTAAACTGTGTTCTGGAGCCTTAAAAATTGAATGTGAAAATATCCAGCTACCACCCCTACAGTTCTAAGAAACAGTGTAGAATAAGCCCCCAAGGACTTACAGAGCAAAGTTGGTGCCTGTCTCTCTTCATTCACTCGAGAGAAATGACAATTCCTGTCCAGGCTCCCAAACGCACACCCAAATGTGTAGGCCGTTTCTAAATTGAGCTTGTATATCTCCTCATCTCCCTTCTACGTCGCTTGCAAAATAAGGCATTGATTTTTCGTGCTGTAATCAGGACACAAGTATTTCCTGCTGGAAGCTTGGCTTGGAGAGGTGCAGATTAGTTCCTTTTATTGGCTTTATAGCAGCGCTCCTTCATGCTTTCAGAGGGAGCACTTCAGAAACTTTAAGCTGAAATCTCCCTTTTGCCCCATAGGAGCCTCCAGTTAACCAGATCCTGATCTACTGCTGTCAGTACTACCGGTTTCCACAGCTTGACTCTTCTATTGACCAGTGCTTCTGTGACTGTGCCATAGAGGCTGTAACTGCAGCTTGCCAGGTAGTGTGTTTTCCCTCACGGTAGGAAAAGTGACATTTCCTGTTGCATGGAAATGCTGCTGCCCAGTACAGTGGTGTATGTTGGGGTGGAAGGAGAGATGTACATTGCTGTTGTGGCTTGAGGTGCTGCGGATTGTTTAAATCTGTTAGACTATCAAAAAGAGGATTGATAAGAAATCGAGAGATAAGGATGCACTGATAATGGGTCCATGGAAAGTACCTGTAATGCTCTCACCATTTTGGCTTCTGGTGTCAGGCATGAGCCGGGGCTTTTCTGGAGTGCCTCAGCACTGGAGGTGTGGCTTCTCGGCATCAATGTCTGACCTTGAGACAAGTGGACCCAGTGTGATCCAGACCACTGATGCATTCCCCCCTGCCTTCTATTCCCTGTGCAGACTCAGAGCAACCTCCTCGAGAAGATCTCGTCCTACAACTTGGACAGGTTCAGCCAGCTTGTATCAATGATCATTGTAAAGTCGTGGCCAGTGAGGACTGAACAGCCTAAGGATGATTTTGATGAGATTTTGCACCATGTGCTCACGTGGCCTGACATCAAACGTGTCTTCAGCTTCAGTGGTACGTGTTAGCTACGTTTTGGGAGTCTTATGAGGCTCTGTTCTCTGCCTCACCGCTCCCACTTCACAGAGCAGCAAATACACAAAGATTGTTCTCTTCGTGTTTTATTCCTCTTCTCAAAGCTCAAGGAGTTCAGCCTGGTTTTGGAGAGAAGAGGCTAAGAGGAAGCTGGTATTCCTCTTGTGCTAATGCGCTGCAGCCACTTCAGGATTGGTGCTGGACCACTGAGCCTGTAGCTCCAGTGGATTTGTAGAACATAACTTCTTCCTCTGAGGTTCTAATAAGTTGTTGCTGCACAAAAATGGTTGTGTGACAGCCTGAAAATGGCTTGTTCTTCCTTCACGGGTTTGGGGTATGGGCTGTGCATGGGAAGGTTCCTGACTTGCTCTCCTGAGGTCCTGGCTGTTTCTGCTCAGGAAGACATGAGGGTCTGGAGGGTGGTGTGATGAGTTCGTGGGCTTTTGGGTAGGGATTTGAATGGGAAGCGGAAGGACTGTGATTCTGTGACTCTGTATCATGGCCTTGGGTAGCTGTTGGTTCTGCCTGGTGTTTGTGGAGCAGAGCTGATCTGGGGTTTACCTGCTTTGTTTCTGGAACAGGAACAAACACCAGGCTTCTAGAGAAACTTACAGATGAGGCAAAGAATGTGATGGGCACTGCAGACTCTGTGTTCATGTGTGTCACCAATGACCTCCAGAGTGGGAATATCCTTGTGAAACATCTGGAAGAGATTTTCCAGCATGAAGAGCAGTTCGTCTCCATCTATGAGATAAGTAAGAGCACCATTCATAGTGGCAGTCTTGGCTTAGGGCATCATTGTAGTGATCGATGGCCTACTTGGTGATGAGTGACGTTGAGTAGGAGCTGCAGCAGTTGGTAGTGCTGCCCTTTGTACGGAGCTCCCAGCTCCGGTTGTGGTTGTTTGCTTTTCACTGTGTGTGTGACTCTGCACATCCAAAGCTGAGTGACGGCACCAGGGGGTGGGAAGCCTCTGCCCTGGGACTACACACGAGTGGTTTTGTTTCAGAGAACCAGCAGCCGTTACGTGAAGGCAAAGAAGGACTTCAGAGAGGACTGAAGGAATTGCTGCAGACGAGGCAAGCAGAAGTTGCACTTGTCAGAAAAGAGAAGAAAGCAATAGGAACCTTTCTGAGCATGTGTAGGAAGGTGCGGGCGTCTGTGCAAGGTATGGTTTGGGGAGCAGTTTGGAAGTGCCAACTTGGGAAAACATGGTTTGCTTAAGCTGGGCTTTGTAAGCGAGTTTTAATCTAAACCACAACAGGGATGAGGAGGGGTGGGGGAAGTGTAAGCCTGGAGTGTTTGAGGGAGCCAGCAAGTGCTTGTGCATCAGGTGATACTTGTAGGGTCCACGCGCCCGATAGCATCCCAGCAGATTGGATGAAGTAAGCCAAACCTGATCCATCTCTGTCCTGTCTCTCTGTTAAAGTGAATGTAGGTGAAGTGGAATTTCAGCATTTGGAAGATCTTCGCTTAAAAAGACTAAATGCAGTTGTGACTGTGGGAAGGACCCCCCTGCAGAGCTACTACAGCTTGAGCCCCGAGCTGAAGGAGTTCGCCCAGAAAATGCACACGTTTAGGGGCAGCCTCATCTTCCAGCAGTTCTGGGAGGAAGCGGCACAGGAGGCGAGAAGGGAGCGTGGAAGTCTGGAGGAGGAGGAGCACATAGAAGCGTTGGACCTTGATGATGTTTTGGGTGCTCTGATCGGCCCTTGTTTTGAGAGCTATCAAAGGCTGTATGATGATCTCAGAGCTGGGAGTCTCACGCTTTCTGCAGTTGATAAAACCTTTCAGAAACTCGTGAATGATCCGGAAGGTATCAAAACCGAACTGCGCATCATGTGTGAGCTTAGCCCTGGAGGAGACAGAGGCTGGGTCAGTCAGCGGTTTGAGCAGATCCAGCAGTACTGTGAAATGCATTTAGCTTTGGATGCTGCAAAGATCATTGCCAGCGTCAAAGAGAGTTTAAACCTTTCTGGTGACTTCAGCGTCCTGGAGAACTTGCTGCACATAGTAAGTATCCACTTCAGCTCTGTACTGTCAGCGTGTTGGCTAAAAGCTTGGGTAAGTCTGTTCCCACAAGTCTGTCCCAGTCTGATACAGCCATTCCCTGTCACAAAATGCTTATTTGAGATAAAAATGAAGTATTCAAACAAAATGCTTTTGTCTATGCCTTTGTCTGGGGCATGGCTTTCATTTCCTGCCTGGAGAACACATTGTATTCCCTGTATCTAGAGTGAAGGTTTGTTCTTCCTGCTTGCGTTCTAGACAGAAAGGCTCGAATCATACAAGACGCAAAAGCTGGATTCCATCAGCCCTGAGCTTATGCATGCCAAGGAACTGCTGCAGGGGATCACTGTGAACCGTCGTGGGTGTCTGGGGGAGCTGGCCCAGCAAAAGGAGTTTGTCTGTTGGGTCAGAGAAGCACTGAAAGGTGTGTGCTGCTCACCCAGGGATTGGGCACATAGTCCTCGCAAGGCTGCCAGCTTGTGTGTGGGCAGAAGGAATGCCATATCCCTGACCCATCTGCTTTATGCCTTCACAGCTTCTGGAATTGAGACTTACAAGCATCTCTCACAGGCTTTGGTGCGGAATGTGCTACAAAGCAGTTCCTTTAAACGTGCCATGCCACTGTAGTCTCATGTAGCACTCTGTAGCTACCCTGGCTGATAGCTGGCTTGGTCTGAAGGGTTGTAGTAGTTGAGATTAATTATTTGAGAGAACAGAGGCCACCCATTTAACAGGATGGCAGGGGTCTGCTTAGTTGGGTGTCACTAGCTCAGTTGGCTTAAATACAGGGGCACCCTTGGCACTGCCTCCATCCTGGTTGTGAACCTGTGGCTTGTGGCAATGCAGAGAGAAGCCAAGGCGGGGGGTGTCACTAGTGCAGAGGAATCACCTTGTGAAGCTGCTGTCGGGATGGGCAGGGGGAGGCTGCACAGGAGCTGCTGCTCAAAGGCATTCTTCCTGCATGTTCTGTCGAAGGTGGTGGTGGGGATTTGCATTAAAGCTGCCTCATTTTTTCATTCACGTGTTTTTCTCACTTAAGGTATAAACGAACTGAAGGTATTTGTGGACTTGGCGTCCATCTCTGCTGGGGAGAATGACATGGATGTGGACCGTGTGGCATGCTTCCATGACACTGTGCATGGCTACTCTTCACTGCTCTATGAGCTTAGGCAAGAGTCAGGGTTTGATGACTTCATGCGGTGCTTGAAGAAGCTGTGGCGAGCCCTGGACAGTGATAAGAATCTTCCCAAGAAACTGGTGAGTTCTGCTGGAGAAGGTCCTCTCTCTGCATCCTCTTCTGTTTCTGCCTGCTAGGAATGGCTGGAAGATTGACTGCCCAGGGCAAATTGCACTCGTGTGGGGAATCACAGCACCTCTTGTTACTGGAAGAAAAGTGTCTTCTGTTTCTGTGGCGCAAAGTCTCCCTGCAGTGACTGTAACTGGTGTAGCATGGATCGCTCCAGAGCACTGCTGGGGCTTTCGTGTGTGACACGGTATAGCTTTGCTCTGTCCAGAGCTTGAGTGGTGATGCAAAAGAGGACAGGCAGGTACCTGGAGCTGTGTCCCACTCTTTGCAGCAGGGCATGTTCTGTAGCAAGAGGCATTGAAGCACTGTGGGCTTGGTTATGTTCAGTCTCCCATGGTGTTAGTAAAGAACATCCATGCAGAAAGCTGTGGCCTGTAGTCATTCCTTTCTTCCTTCCCCGTCCTGTAACTCTTATGCCAGCCGAAGCTGTTTGTCCTGAACACAGGCATAGTCCTGGAAAGAATTGTCAAGACAGCAGTTAGAGCAGTGCCATGTCTTCTCTTTGCACAGCGTGCTTCAGCTCAACACTTGGAGTGGTTGAAAACAGTGAAAGAGAGCCATGGGTCTGTGGAGCTGTCATCGCTGTCGCTGGCAGCTGCCATCAACAGCAGAGGAATATATGTTCTCAGAGCACCAACTGATGGCCAGAAGGTGAGGCCTGTCCCTCCTGCAGGCAGCGCTGCTGGCATGGTGGGAGATGTGCTGTAGCTGTTCTCCCACTCTGCACAGCCCTTCTTGGGAGCTGCTGCCTCAGAAGCACTGCCCTTGCTGGGGAGAGCACAACCTCAGAAGTAGACCCTCGGTGCACAGCAGCACTAATGGCTTGTTCTCTGCAGGTCTCTTTGGACAGTGTCCTGCGCTTCACCCTCCCAGGGAGCTCTGGGGATAATGAGGCATCATGGAAATACTCCCTGGCAGAGCTGCGTGAGCTGCAGAACAAGCTGATGCTCATGTCAGCAAAGGGAGAGCAAGGCTTGGAGGTGGAGAAGTTCTCTGAGGTCAGATTCCAAACTCAGTGGGTCGCTGGTGTTGAGGAGGGGGCAGGCAGAGAGGTGTTCCTACTTTGGTTCCATGTGGAGATGAAAGTGAGCTGGTGACCTGACACTGGACTGGTACCCTCATCCTCTGGGAAGTCTCCTGGCTGGGAGGGTTGCTGTGCTTTTGTAGCAAGCAGGGGACTCCTTACTGGCTTTTAGAGTCTTGTTACTGTACAAGCCTGCCATACCTGGCCTGCGACCAAAGCCTTTCATTTCAGTAAACTTTCGGTGGTTTCATGTTTGTAAATCACCTTAATGTGCTTTAATCTCTCCTCTGTCCTCACACAGATCTTTTTCAATGTCCAAAGACTTGCACAGGCCTTTATAGACCTTTACTCAGCTGGGAACATGCTCTTCCGCTCCTGGCTTGCCCATGTGTATTGCTCCCCCCAAAGAGAATCGTGTGTTCTCATGGACTTCTCTTTGGGACTGATCCCAGTGTTGGAAGCACAAGGAAATGTGGCAGCTGTGCTCCCAGACCTCTGCAAGACGATGGAGAGCTTCCTGGAGAGTTGGAAGAGCTTCATGTATAAGAAACGATTGCAGCATTTCTACCTGAACTATTACACCGCAGAGCAGCTGGTGTATCTGTGCACAGAGCTGGGGCAGGGTGAGCTCAGCCACAATGCCCTCATGATGCTTTCATTCCTGAAACATGACTGCACTGAGGTGGATGTCCTCAGAGCCTCCATGAACGGGGTGCCTCCCAGCTCAAGGAGGGCTGTTTCTGACTGCCAAGTGTTGCAGGATGGGGGGAAGGATCTGATTGCACAGCTGGAGCACCTCTGGGAGTGCTACATGAGGAACATGGGCTCCTTCCTTCCCAACTGCCTGGATATCGACACACTGGGTAGGTGTCTCAAGAACCTGGCCAGCTGGGAGAGAAAGCAGGTCACACGAGACTTCCCCCAGGATCTCCTGTACGTTGGTCAGCCCAACCTCATCACATGCCCTCGCTCTGAGGTGCTCACAGCTGCTCTGGCTATTTACATGAACAGCCCCAGCCAGCCCCTTCCCACCTTCGACGAAGTTCTCCTGTGCACTCCTCAGACCACTGCTGAGCAAGTGGGGCTCTTCCTCAGGAGGTGCCTCATTCCCTGCAGTGGAGGAGAGAAAATCTACACCATGCTGTATGCCGATGAGCTGAGCTATGATGTGAGCTGCAAAGCAGAGGAGCTGTTCCAGCACCTGCGGTACTGCAACAATACCTATCGCCTCATCATTCTGTGCAACTGCGAGAGGGAGCACAGCTACATCCCCTCTGTCTTCAGCCAGTACAAAGTGCCCTTGATACCCCAGAGGCAACTGCCTGAAATCCAGCAGTACCTTCAGCACCACTACAGAGTCGCTCAGCCCTCGGTCTCGGCTGCTTCTGTGTTCAAGGACAACATGTGTGTTGGGATTGTGTCCTCCAAAAGAGCTGGCATGGGTAAGGTGTCACATGTGAAGTGGGGTCTACTGAGTGTTGAAAACCAGAGTGGGGTTCACCTTGCGAGGTTTCATGTCCAACTCAAAAGCATCTAGTGAAAGAGAGTGATTCAGACCCATAGTCAATGGAGTGAGGTGAAGCTGTAAGGACAGCTCATCCTGTCCTCAGATAAGCATCTCTGGGGATGGTTCATCTTGTTAATCTGACCCCTGTCTCTTACTACTGACTTACATTGTTAACACAAACTAGAGAGCTAATGCTGGGGAAGATTAATCTGACCTCCGAGGTTAAAATATGCCTGTGGGAAAATGTGCGTGAGATGGGACAAGGACTGTAAAAGTCTGCCTGCTCTTGCATGGAAAAGGATCTTTGGCTGTCTCTTACTGCAGAAACTAAAGGGCATTAAGAATTACTCAGCAGGCTGAAAAGCAAACAGAAGAAGTGGCTCTTCAAACAGTGCTTAGTTAAACTGTGGAACCCAAAGCTTTACACTGCCTTAAATAGTGATTAGGTATAGTCACTAGAGAGACATCCCCCGGGGGTGATTAAACACAGAGGTGCATCTCTGACATGGGAGCTCCTGAGGAGCTCCATGTGAATCACTGAGGAGGTGCTGGGGAAGAGCTGCTGTCAGCTGTGCTCTTGCCCTGTTCCTTTGCTGCTGTTGCTGTGGGATGTGGGCAGCCCAGGCACTGCTTTGGCTTTTGAAACAGCCATGCAATAGAATAGGCTCAATCCAACGAAAGGGTGAAGCCTTTCTCAGGTAGCCTGAGCAAGCCATGTGGGTAATGACAGCCTTCAGTAGCCAGCAGCAGGAACGGCTTTGATTCCAGGCTGTAGCTGCTCTAAATGGCTTTAGGCTTTCTTCTTCTGCAGTGTCTTCCAGGAAGGTTCAAGGATAGGGTACTCAAAAGTTTGACTTTGTTCTGTTATGACCTCGGTCAGTATTCGTGGCTGTAATTCTTGTGCTGTTTGTGATAACAGGGAAGTCTCTGTATGTGAAGAGGCTGCACGAGAGACTACAAGAAGAGCAGCCTGACTGTACCGAGCTCCTGAAAACCATCAGACTCATCGAGCCAGAAGTGGATGAAGACAAAGTGCTAAAATCTCTTCTGCCTTTTCTGAAGAGAAATCATCAGACAAAGTCCATGATATTCCACTTCGATATCACGCCCTCTGTAAGTGCATCCCTCCCACACTGACTTACCCTACGAGTTCTGTGTGTGTCCTTGCAGAGTTGGTTTCTTTAAAGCTTTCATTTCAGTAAGCGCTTTCACTAGGACGTGGTTTGTTACTCTTGTGTAAGTAACATAAAAAACACTTTACCATCAATGTGGTTCAACCCGGGAGCAGGATGCCCAGAGGAGCTGTAGTCTCCTGCCTTGGCTATGTTAAAAACCCAACTGGACATGGTCATGGGCAGCCTACTCTAGCTGAGCTGCTTTGAGCAGGGCGTTGGACAAGATGATCTCCAGAGCTCCTTTCCACCCTCAACTGTCCTACGCTTCTGTGAACTTTGAATACAAAGGAAGTGCCTTTGTGTTGTCTTTTGCAATAGGTGCGAAGTGGAATTCCAGAGTTTCTCTTCAAGCTGTTAGTTTTGCAGTACCTGACAGATAATAATGGAAACATGTGGCTACGACAGAAGTGCCATTTGTATATTATTGAAATCCTTGAGGTGTCACCAGCATCAACGAAAGCGGCAAGACACGTATGTATACAGCAGTGGTTGATCCTTGGAGTGTCTCAGTCTCTTTGCACATTTTGTGCACGTGAGTTGGAGATATTAACTGTAATTGTAGCACAGGAGTCCCTTGTTTGTACTGGGGGTACTGTGCATCTGCACTGCCAAGTGGTGTCCCTGGTGTCGTGCAAAGTGATGGTAAAGCCAGACAGTAAATTCCAGCTGTAGGAACAGAGTGTAGAAGGATCAGGATAAAGCAACAGTTTCTGGAGTTAAGTTTTCCTTTGAGGTAGCACTGAGAAGGGGCAGGAGGTAACAAAGGGCTGATGTTACAGGAAGGACACTGTGGGAGGGAATAGGGTAAATTGTTGTGATGCACTTTAAGCAGAAGTGGTGTACAGGGGAAAAAGTGCCTGAGTTGCATAGGCTCCCTGCTGTTCCTCAGATAGGCCTGTGGTTTTAGTTAATAGTGCTAGGAGCAGATTGAACAGAATGAGGTGCTTAGGGCTGCACCTTTGTGATGACACATTTTCTCCTCCTCTTTCACAGAAGTCAGCAGGCCAGAATTATCATTTCTTTGATGTGTTCCCTAAAGTAACGTGCAAGTCCCCCAAGGAAGTACTGGAAATGGAGACGCTTGGGAACCAGTCTGGGGATGCTTGGGACCCAGGAATGGATGAGAAGGAGTTCTACAGTGAGGCTTTCCAGAGACCTTTCCAGTACCTGAGAAGATTTGACCAGGGTCGCAACCTGGACACATTCTGTTACACAGCAGACTCCGTGGAAGGGAGCCCAGCAGAATGCCTGCAGCAGTTCCTCCTGCACTGTGGGATCACAGATCCCTCCTGGTCAGAACTCCGAAACTTCACCTGGTTTCTCAACATCCAGTTGAGAGATTGTGAAACTTCTGACTTCTGCAACCCTAAATTTGTCCAGGACACTTTGCAAGGCTTCAAGAGCTTTGTCGTCAGCTTCATGATTTTAATGGCAAGGGATTTTGCAACGCCCTCCCTGAACATTTCTGATCAGAGCCCAGGAAGGCAACAACCCTCCAACCTGGAGGATGTGGCGGAAGAAGATCTTCTTCCTTTCCATATTCGGAAAAAGTGGGAGTCTGAGCCTCATCCGTACTTGTTTTTCAATGAAGATCATGTGTCAATGACATTCATTGGTTTCCACTTTCGGCCTGATGGCAGACAGGGTGTTGATGCCATTAATCCTTTGAATGGCAGCATTATCAAGAGAAACGTCATGACTTCACAGCTGTACAATGGCTTGTTATTCCAGAGAGTTCCTTTCAATGTTCCGTTCGATAAGTTGCCCCGTCATGAGAAGCTGGGGAGGCTTTGCATGGTTTTGGGAATCCCCTGGGTAATAGACCCTGACGAGACATACGAACTCACAACAGACAACGTGCTGAAGATCTTGGCTATCGAGATGCGATTCAGATGCAACATCCCTGTGGTGATCATGGGAGAAACGGGCTGCGGGAAAACCAGGCTCATCAAGTTCCTGTGCAAGTTACGCAGGAGCTACATGGAGGTGGAGAACATGAAGCTTGTGAAGGTTCACGGGGGTACTACTGCAGAGATGATTTATGCCAGGGTCAGAGAAGCGGAAGCCCTTGCTAAAACCAACAAGGAGCAGCATGGGTTGGACACAGTCCTCTTTTTTGATGAAGCCAACACAACCGAGGCTATAAGCAGCATCAAGGAAGTCCTGTGTGACCGCACAGTGCAGGGGAAGCCTTTGGTCTCTGGCTCTGGCCTGCAGATCATAGCAGCCTGCAACCCTTATCGGAAGCACACGCCAGAGATGATTCAGCGTCTGGAATTAGCTGGGTTGGGCTACCGTGTCAAAGCAGAAGAGACTAAGGATAAGCTCGGCTCTATTCCACTGAGACAGCTCGTGTACCGGGTGCATGCACTGCCACCCAGCATGATCCCATTGGTGTGGGATTTTGGGCAGCTGAACAGCTTAACTGAGAAAATATATATACAGCAGATTGTCCAGAAAGTGACTGAGCACGTCCCCATGGAGCAGAGCGAGGCAGAGCTCATTACGGACGTGCTCTTTGCTTCCCAGCAGTACATGAGGCAGAGGGATGACGAGTGCAGCTTCGTCAGCCTGCGGGATGTGGAACGTTGCATGGAAGTGTTCAGGTGGTTTTACAAGCGCAGTGCACTCCTGCTGAGGGAGCTGGAGAAGTACCTTGCTGAGAAGAGGTCCCCAAAGAGCACTGTTGAGAGAAACAACATTATCTGGTCCTTAGTGCTGGCGCTTGGCGTCTGCTATCATGCATCCTTGGAAAAGAAGGAGGCGTATAGGAGCACTATCAGCCAGGTCCTTCCCAAGCCTTATGATACCCAGAAGAAGATCTTGGAAGAAATCTCTCTGGTGCAGGACTTATTCCTGAGTGGTGTGCACCTCCGAGATACCATAGCAAGAAACCTGGCCTTGAAGGAAAATGTCTTCATGATGGTCATCTGCATTGAGCTGAAAATCCCTCTTTTTCTCGTTGGGAAGCCTGGGAGCTCCAAATCCCTTGCAAAAACCATTGTGGCCGATGCTATGCAGGGCCAGGCAGCCTATTCCGATTTGTTCAAGGTCCTGAAGCAGATCCATCTAGTGTCTTTCCAGTGCAGCCCTCTCTCAACCCCAGAGGGAATCATAGGCACTTTCAAGCACTGTGCTCGATTCCAAGAAGGGAAGAACTTGGAGGAGTATGTCTCAGTGGTTGTTTTGGATGAGATTGGGCTGGCCGAAGACTCTCCCAAAATGCCCCTGAAGGCTTTGCATCCACTTTTGGAAGATGGCTGCATAGATGATGTCCCTCTTCCTCACAAAAAGGTTGGGTTCATTGGGATTTCCAATTGGGCTTTGGACCCTGCTAAAATGAATCGAGGCATCTTTGTCTCACGTGGGGACCCCAGCAGGGAAGAGCTCATAGAGAGTGCCAAGGGGATTTGTTGCTCGGCACGAGGGGCTCTGCAGAAGGTCGAACAGTACTTCTGTCACTTCGCAGATGCATATGAAGATATTTGCAAGGCCCAAGACAGGGAGTTCTTTGGTCTGCGTGATTACTACAGCCTGATAAAGATGTTCTTTGCTTTAGCTAAGAGCTCTGAAAATGAGCCGACGCTTAAGGACATAGCCACAGTTGTTCTTCGGAACTTCGGTGGCAAAGACGATGTCAATGCCTTGGAAATATTCACTTCACAGTTACCAGAAAAAGGAGAAATACACGCTCATGGCGTCAGTAGAATTGAGCTGGTACAGCAGAACCTTTGCAGCAGTAGTGAGGATGGTGACTGCAGGTACCTGCTTATTTTGACTGAGAACTACGCGGCGCTGCAGATCCTCCAGCAAAAATTCTTTACTGCCCGACAGCAGCCGGAAATTATCTTTGGCTCCAGTTTTGCTAAGGACCAGGAGTATACCCAGATATGCAGGAACATCAACCGGGTGAAGGTCTGCATGGAAACTGGCCAAATGGTTGTGCTCCTCAACTTGCAGAACCTCTATGAAAGCCTCTACGATGCCCTCAATCAGTACTACGTGTACCTGGCTGGCCAGAAGTACGTCGATCTGGGGCTGGGCACCCACCGGGTGAAGTGCCGAGTGCACCCCAAGTTCCGGCTCATAGTCATCGAGGAGAAGGATGTGGTCTATGAGCACTTTCCCATCCCACTGATCAACAGGCTGGAAAAGCACTACCTGGATCTCAGTACTGTCCTGGACAAGGGACAAATAGAAACGGTAAAAGAGCTGAAGAAGTGGGTGCGCAACTTTACTGAAGCCAATACAGAAGAGCACTTCATAAGCAAGGAGCAATACAGCCCTTCTGATGTGTTTGTGGGCTACCACTCCAATACGTGTTCCTCAGTGGTGCTGCAGGTGACAGAGAGGCTGAAACCAGTGTGTCCTCCCAGTGAGCTCATGGCCTGTGTGAAGAGGGAAGCCCAGCTGGCACTGCTGAGCTGTGCCACCCCAGACTCCGTCATCCGCCTCTGCAGCTCAGTGCGCTTCTTCATGGCACATTCTCTGGCCAACATCTACTTCAAGCAGCAGCAGCACATGTCCTTCGCAGACTTCCTCCGAGCTCACGTCCACGCTGGGGCTGGGAACCAGACGGTTTTCACAGAGGTGAGCACCCTGCAGAGACCTCCCAGACCCTCTTCTTGGGGAGCCCTGGCTTGGTGTCACAGCCCATGTTGACCCTTTGCCTACTGCAGGGCAAATAAATGGGGGGGTTTTGGGTGCAGTCCGGCTCTTCAGCATCTCAGGGCATGGATGAGTCGGTCTCCACTGCCTTCCTGCTGTGTTCGGAGCAGAGAGCAAACCCACATCTTGCACTCCCAGGTCACCACCTTCTCAAGGCTTCTCACCAGCGCTGATGCTGCTTGTCTGGAGAGAGAATTGCAGGGTAAAGCACAAAGGCCCCAAATCCTGTTCCTGCAGCAGTTTGACACAGAGTACTCCTTCCTGAGGGGCATCCGGTGAGTCTGGTTTTGCATTATCCTGCTCTAAACAGGCTGTCAACTGGGTGCGGGATGGGTAGAACATTTGGAGTAATGATTGTGGCAGAGGGGGGCAAGAGGCTGTGCTGGGCTGAGCAGAGGACTGGCTGGAGCAAACTGGGTGTTAGCTCTGTCATATGAGATGTAACGCTTTGAAGTTACACCATCCTCATAGGACGGGTGTTGTAACCTCTCCTCCTGCCTTCAGCAGCCACAGCCAGCGTGATTTCTACAGGAATTAGGTTTGGGTTTATGCTCAGTTACTTCTTAATCCCCTTTCACTCTTCAGAGATTTCCTTGATGCTGCGCCAGGAAATAAAGTCCTTATTATTCAGACAGACTTTGAAGATGGCTCCCAAAATGCCCAGCTCATTGCCTCAGCCAGGTGAGTCGAGCATGAGGCGGTTCCTGGGCAGCTCCTGTGCTTGGTGGCTCCTCAGCACCATTCTATATGGTAGTGCTGTTTGGGATTTCAGGCTCAGGAATGTGTAATCCTTCTGTTGGCTCTGTAGTGGATGGATCTAGAAGCACAAGCTGTGCTTCAGAGAATAACCCAAGGCAAAATAACCTAAACTGGGTCTGATTTCCGGGTCAGCTCCTCTGAAGCAGCCCTGTGGCTCTGAACTTTTCTGTCTTTGACTTGGCAGCTGCGTTTCCTCTTTGTTGTAGATACACTGTGGTTAATGAAATCAACAAGGTGGATCTGGGAGAAGTCTCTGTCTTTGTCTATTTTATTGTGAAGCTTTCCCGCGTGGAAGGGGGAATGTCCTACATGGGATTCCATGGAGGTGGGTCTGTGCTCGTCTCTCGCTCCTCACTCTTCAGCTGGCTTCAGGCTACACAGCGCAGCAACAGCTCGTGCTCACCTTCCTTTTTAATGCTTAACATCATGAATTGGTGTGTCCTGTGGGTTGTCAGAGCTGCTTCCCTTGCCCCCTGCCCTGGGGGGATCAGCACCATGGAGTCCTGGCCTCCTTTGAGAGAACCTTGCCTTGCCCACTGGTGGATGAGTCTTCTTCCTACTCAGTTGGAGAGCAGCAAGTGGATGTGATGCAAACTGCCGTGGCATTTTGCCCCCCAGGAGGCTCCTGAGTGCGTGCTTACTTGTCCTGCTTTCAGCAGCCAGGCTCCTGCTGTGTGCGGTGGGTTCGAAGCCTCAAAGCCCCAGCAGCATGCATGCTCTCAGTCAGGACAGCGCACATTAACATGTTCAAAGTGAATTGCTGCTTTCCCTTTCTGCACCAAGAACTGAGATTTAATAACCTCTGAATGTGACCTGCTAGTCCACAGGTACTGGGAGGTAATTTTTGGGAAGCTCTTCCACAATAGGGTGCTGCGGGCATGAAATGATTCTTTTCTTCCCTGTCTTTAGGGCTGTGGCAGTCGGTGCATATCGATGATCTCCGCAGATCCAAGGACATGATCTCTGATATGACAGCCCTGCAGAACCTCACCATCAGCCAGATGTTCTGTCAGGAGTCAGGTAAAACCAGAGGTGAGCCACGGGGCTGATGTGCCAACCACGGGCTGGTGTGGTAGCCACGGGGCTGGTGTGGCAGCCACGGGGCTGGTGTGGCAGCCACGGTGGTGGTGTGGCAGCCACGGTGGTGGTGTGGCAGCCACGGTGGTGGTGTGGCAGCCACGGTGGTGGTGTGGCAGCCACGG
>JASSUY010030179.1:28337-45318 GCA_032466535.1 Forpus xanthops
TGGTGGTGTGGTCCCATACTCAGTGCCAGTGGAACTTGTGCTGGTGCAAGATACCAAACTGCCCCACAGGATCCTAGTAGAGCTCAGAGCATTAGCTCAGTGTCAGGTTGCCTCCAGCTCTTGCTGTATGAGGCTGCAGCTGTGCTTGGAGGGGGGGTTCTCAGCAGCTCCTGTAGATGATAATGGATCTCTGTAGATGTTCTGCTCTGTGCTGCTAAATAAACCCCTACCTGGCTGATGCAGGAGTGTGCTGCTGCTTTCTAATCAAAACTCAACATCTTAATTGCAGCTGTCTATGCGAATGGAGAACAGGAGCAAAAAGAGGTGGAGGTTGAAAGACCAGTGCCAGAAGCAGAGCACTATGAGGTCAGTTCAGAATACACTTGTTTACTTCTCAGCTGTCAACATGGCTCTCTGCTCTTTGTCATCCATAGCTGCAACACACATTTTGCATCCCCATCCACTTGAAATCCATCAGGAGTATTATTTGTATTGTGAATGTTAATGGTCAGCCACAAATTCCTCTCCTCACTTCCCCATCAGCACCACTGAAGTAATGAACCACTGCAAGGACCCTCATGTTCCTCAGTCATTCCACACTTCGCATTTTCAAACATCAGTTTTAAAAGCTTCTGTTGTCTTTGTACAGCCTGAAGCTGAGAACTGTGGTTCTGAGCTGCCACTCCAGCTGGGGGTGTTTTGAGGTGTCATTTGGAGCTGTGCTGGGGGATGCCCAGGACGAGTGGGGCATTTGCCCCTCTGGTGCCTCCCAGCATCTCTCAGGGAGTGAATATCTTCCCATTTCACATCATTTCCACTTTTTTTTCTCTAAACTGCTGGATTTTCCCCCGTAACAGTCTTAATACAAGTGTTGTCTTGCATTGGTCGGTTTGGAAAGCCACAGAGATTGCATCATGTACTTGATAGCAAAAGAAGAACTAAAATTTGCAGCCTGAGAGGAAAACCGGGAGAAGGGATGCCATGGGGACAGGCCCTTTCTATGATCATTTAAGAGGGATGGGGGTAAACGTGGAGTAATGAACTTGATTTCACACTGTTCCTGGGAAGGGGAAAATCCTGGACACCACTGTGCTCCTGAGGACCTGTGTACAAAGTGCTGTGGGGATGCTGCGGGACCAAAATGAAGATCTTAGTCGAAGCAGAAAGCGAATTGAGATCCTCCTTGGCCTTCTGTCCAAAGAGGATCACTTGAAAGGTATGTGCTCTCTGGCTGCTGCAGGTAATGTCCCATCCAGGGACCACCAAAGCGTGCCAGTTAATCCTCTGGGACCCAAAGGTTGATGGTCCCTGCTGTAGAGTAGACAAGGTGGATCTCCCAGGCTGTGTCTGCGTCTGCTCCAGTCTGTCCCTCCTTTGGCTGTAGGGCTTCTGGAGCTCTGCTTTACTATAGGTGGTGGTGTTTTCTCTGGCTGTGCCAGCTCTGGTGGCTGGTTTCTTTTCCTGGTTGGCTAATTATTGAACTGACTGTACAATGCTGAGCTTGGTGTGGTCCTTGGGTTGGGGAGGACCCAATAGAAAAGAACAATGCAAGCTCCCTGTTGTTTTCCAGCCTCTTTCCTGAGGATAACCGAGGCTCGTCTTGCCGGCCTTTTGAAAAAGCAAGAGGAGAATTCCCTTGACCCCAAAAACTGGATGCTTCGGGAGGCTTTCAACCTCCGTGCTCTCCAGGAGGCAGGCACCTTCAGGTGAGGACAGCAGCATTATCCTGTAACCTGCAGGCTTCCAAGAGCAATCTGCAAATGGCAACTGTGCAGCAGAGACAGCAGTTTTGAGGAAGCAAATATGTGCAGTGTCAGGCTCCAGCCTGTGCTGGAAACTCCCTGAAGGCAGCTCCGTCCTCTCCTGGCCTCTGAGGGGAGGGTGACTTGTGTCTGAATGGGCTGTGCTGGGACAGGAACACACAAGTGCTTTGAGTGGAACAGTGGGATTAGGGACAGCCACCAGTGGAGAAGCTCGGGGTATTTTGGTGGTGGTATTTTTATCCCTTAAAGGCAGGGTTAGGGCTTTCTCACATGGAAATGCCAGCAGGTTTTCAGAACAGCCACCTCCTGGTTTGCTGATATCGTTGCTCACCTTCCCTCTGGGTTTCTTGGTCTCTTTCTGCTCCCAAAGGCACACCTTGTGGAAGCGAGTCCAGAACGTGATCACTCCCATACTGGCTCTCCTGATTGCTGTCATAGACAGGAATGGCAATCTGGAGCTGCTGGTCAGGCCGGCTGCTGAGTGGGTGACAAAGCTGTGGATGTTCATCTTCAGTGACACCAAACTCCTGACCGTCCCTGTCAGTGTGGGCAAGAGCAGGTGAGCCCCTGGGGAGAGCAGCAGGAGGCCTGGCTGCAGTACTGACACCGGTACTGGTGTTAAGTCCACTGCTGGTGCTCCCCTGTGCTGTGCTGGAGGGCAGTGCTTGATGCCTTCAGAGGTCTCTTCCTTCTGCCTTGTCTCCAGTGCTCCTGGACTGTGGCATGCTCACCCCTCTTACCCAGCCCCTGGAGTGCCCGTGTCCTTCCCCTACAGCCCTTTGGCCAGGGAATGCCTACAAAGTCCTAATGCTACAAAGTTGGCAGGATGAGCTTTATGAATGAGTCCTTCAGTTCTTTCTGTTTCCTTTGTCCCCTTTCAGGGCTAATTTCTTGCTTCTGCAGCTTCCTGCCTCTGCTCTCTGAATGTCTTTTCCAGGCAAAAGCCCAGAGCATTAATGACCTTTTAATTTCCTAGCTCTCAGCCGGAGATAATTCTGGTGCAGAACAGCATGATGGTGTCTGCTAATGCTGGGAATCAGATGCCCTTCAGCTGGAGGATAAAGGAGTACTTGGATGAGATGTGGTTGGAAGCTCAATACATCCACAATACTGAAGGTGAGATTCTGGCTTGAGCTCGTGACACATCTCCATCCACTGCCCTGTAACCTCTGGTTTGTCACTACCATGCCTCTACGTTTCTGTGAGCCTGGAGTCACCTTCAATACCTCTGGGCTCATATGAGCCAGCAGAGCTTTGTGCTTCTCACTGTTGGCCTTTCTCACATATTGTGTGCCTTTGTGGGAGTGCCAAGAGTTAATGACAAGGTGGGATTCCGTAAGTACAGCACTGGTGCCAGTGCTGGGGAGGCTCTGTTAGTGCTGTGAATGAGGGGAGTGCTGCATGCCTCTGTGAGTAATGAGGTGTCAGGCTCTTCAGCCAGAAACTCTGTCAAACCCAGCCTCCTCCTGACGTTCCCCTTTCCTCTGCATTCCCATTTTCCAGACCACGTTGAGAAGTTTGTGGATATCTTCCAGAAAACAGCACTGGGAAAATTTCTCTCTGCTCTGCCCAAGGAAGATAGGGAGATGCTCTTTCAGTGCTATACCACTGACTTCATTGCCTTGACCATTGGTGTATCCTCTGCCAAGGAGCTGCAGGTCAGTATGTGAATGTCAGACAAGCACTTCCATAAACTGACACATTTCAGGCTATCTCTGTGGAGCACTGATTCTCCTTCTCAGAGAGCTTTGCAGAGATTCCCAGACAAAAGGAGTGACACAAGTTCTCTTTAAGGGTTAACTTTGTTCTAAACTTGCAGTGCCTGTGGATTGCCTTCATGTCCTGTGTGGCAGAACTGAAGGCAGCATCTCCCATGAGAGAGGAGACAGTGCCATCCCTGCCTTGGGTCCACCTGGGATACAATCAGTTCAAGAGCCGCCTGCAGAACCTAGCCAGGATCCTGGCTGTACACCCCGGTGTGGTTGCCTACCTTGATATCGAGGAAGGACATGGAAGACAGCATTCAGAGATGGTAGAGTCACTGTGAAGCATTTTGCGATGCTCAGCACAAGCAGGGGCCTCTCTCCACTCAGTTTTAGCTTGTGTTCAGTCTCCTTTTGGTTTCAGCAACAGTAAAGTGGGGAGCACAAGCTCGGTCAGGATCCTTAGTATCGGGAATAATCTGCTATGTTATCACTGTTAGTAGCAGGTTTTAAAGTAGTCTGCCCTTATGATAATCAAGCAGAAGGTTATTCAGTAGAACACATAGCAAGGCAGATTGAGAGCTCCAGGTTCATAAGTAATTCTGGGATGCAACTGTTGCATTATGCTTACACCCTGTGTGTGCGTCCAGGTTTTGGATGTGCTCGCTGCGATAGTGTGTGCTGAAGAGCTGCACAAGCAAGTGCAGACAGACCCCCCTGAGATTTGGCTGCAGAAAGTGAAGAATCTTCGTATGCCCATTGAGTTTCTGTGTAAGGAGAAGGATTTACAGAGGAGTGGGAGTTGGTGCCATGAGCTGCTGAAAGAACTTGAGTATGTACCCCACATCTGCCTGCAGCCTTTTGCCTTGCTGTTAGTACAGGCTGAAAGCTGCTCTGCTGCTGCTTTTCTCTCAGAGACCTTGCAAACCTTTCCAGGGTCCTGCTAGGCCCAGTTACATAGCAAGCACCAAGAACCAGATCTTTTTTACCTCATCTCATAGATTCTCCCTCTAAATCTGGCAGCATCATCCAGTACATTCCTGCTGCGTTCAAGGGTTATTTAAAGCTCTCCTTAGGTTCCTGGTAACCAGCACTGTCTCCCCACTTCATCCTCTCTGCATTAAGACTCAGAGAGATGGAGGCCCAAGAGCACTCCCAGTCTCTCACAGACCTTGTGTAGTTTAACCCAATTCAGAAAATGCAGTTAATTGTAATTGGTTTTAAGTACTTCCCTGATGTAGAAGTTAGAGCTGCAAGAAGGCCCTTGCCGTGGTCCTAGTTCTGCTGCAGTGCTGAGCACAGGACCAGCTCCTGTGCTACCAGCTCACTGTGTTGGGTGCTGTTGGGTGCTTTGTCCTTGACAAGAAGCCAGGGCTGATAACCAAAGGGCAAAGCAAGAGGCTGCATGAGAATTACACAAGTGCTGTCGTGGTGAGCACAAGAAGCAGGGAGATCATTAGGCTGGCCTCCTGCTGCACTTCCGTTCGTGCTCGTAGCTTATGACTGTGCTTTCTGATACCACGCTTTCCTTCATACAGAGTCTGCTGGAACCGGGTTTTCTCCATGTCTCTGTTTGTGGAACACGTGTTGCTTGGTGTCAACACTCTGATGCCAGAACTTGAGGGTTTAGTGAAGAAATACACTTTGCTTCTTGCCGAGGTAAGCAAAGATGGGATTTCGCCTCTTCCCTGCTTGCTTCTGCTGATTGTGTCAGTTGTTGTCTCTGGTGGTAGCGCTGACTCATTCAGCTTTGTCCTTTTCCTCTGCAGTGTTTTCAGCACGACTCAGACATGAAAACCCATCCAACTTTTGTGGCAGTGATGAGAGTGCTGTGCCAGTGTAAGGAAGAAGTCAGCAATGGGCTTTACAGGTAATGACATTGAGACAAGTCAAGTGGTCGGTAGGAATATTGCCAGTGTTGCAGCGTATTTCTGAGTGTCAAGCAGTGCTGCATACAATGGAATGAAAACCAAGTGAAGAGTAATAACTTCCTTTTTGCTCTGCACCCTGAGGCTAAGCAGTTAACCAGCTGGTCTTGCATTACCTCCTTGTGGTTTAGTTGCAGATAAACATCTTATTAAAGGCTTTTGCTAAGACACCATTGAAGCATTTGTGTTAATTGATGTTTCTGGATTACAGTTATGATCTGAAGTCCTGCCCAATCTGCTTCAGAGAGCCGAAGGATCCCGTCTGCCTGCCCTGCAGCCATGTGTGCTGCCAGAAGTGCATCACGATGTGGCTGGTACCAGCACAGATGCATTGTCCATACTGCAGAGTTTCCTTGGAGGATGTCAGTTTAAGTGTCTCTGAGGAGCTCAGGTACCTTTCCAAGGTGGAAGCATTGCGGTGGGGCTGGTGAGCACATTCTGATTTGCTACCCTGAAGCTGTCAGCATGAGCAGCATCGGTGGAGAGAGCCCTGCTCCATGTTCTGTTTACTGTGTTGAAAGACAGCCTTTGCAGGCAGCACTGCTGAAGTCCTGCACAAATCCAGCCTTCTGGAAAGCCTTGCTGGTTGTTGCCTGTCTCCTCTGCTTTATTTAAGTGGTTCTGTATTTGAGCATTGGCCAAATGCTTTTTCCCCTTCCCCTAGGGAAGCCATAGCAAGAAATGCCCAGTTTCGGCAGAGATGCAATAACTTCTTCATTGATATCGTCACTACCATGTGCTTCAAGGACAATGAACCTCCTGAGGCAGAGGTGATCCATGAGCTCCTCAATCTGCTTTTTGTTCACAGAAGCGTCCTGGAAGGTTCAGGTGAGCTCCCCCCTTCCTGCTGCTCAGCCTCGTGGAGCTCATTCTCTTGCTGCTTCCTCTCCCCTGTCAGATGTGTCCTTTTCTATCTCCACAGATCACCCTACTGTCCACACAAAACTTCTGTCCCCATTTAATGAAGAAGTGGATGAAACTCCCATCATCCGCTCAGTGATGCTGAAGCTCCTCTTGAAGTACAGGTGAGCACAGTTGATGGCTGTTACATTAAGGAGTGGCTCAGCTTTGTTCTTCATGAGCTCATCAAACCAATCTCACTGTTCCCCTCACTGCCATACTGTTCATTGAATTTGAGTCACTACAAGGAGGATTCCTCCTGTGCCTTTTGTTAATCATGCAGCTTGGCTGGCTTGCATGTAGCTTGTGTTGAAGTATCTGACCAGTCTGTGCCAAGGTTTACCTGAACTTGTACTGAATGTGGCTTGGATGACATAGAGGTAGCTCACTAACTGATGTGCTCTAGATCAGCAAAGCAGTGCTCATCCACAGGCTGATCTTCTGTATGCTCACTCAGACCTCTCCATTCACACTAGCTCTTCCAGCCTCCCTTTGCAGTCAGTGCACAGGAAGTGATTTCTCAAGTGTGATTATCTCCTGATTCAGATGCTTAAAATAGATCAGATGAATTATGCCCTAGAAATGCCAATTTAGCCTTGAGGATAAAAGCCTAGCTCAGACTGAAGCGAGATGACATGTGGCAAGACATGGCACAAGTGCTTTTCCAGCCTCCGGGTGGATCCAGAGTTACCCTCATGCGTCACATGGACACAACCAGTAGTTTGGTCGTGCTTTAGAGCAGTAGCTCTCAGTACTGCAGTTGTGGTAAGGGAGTGTTTCTCTCTCCCATAGCTTCAATGAAGTGAAGAATGATGTGCAGTGCTACCTGTCCCGGGTAGAGCAGGACACGATCCTAGAGAAAAATGACAAAAAAGAGCTCTACTTGCTTTTTGTCAACTGCCTGGAGGTAAGAGCAGGGTGGGGACGAGCTGGGAGTGAAACTGTGCAGGGGAAGGAGAAAGGAGCAGGACTTGAAGTGTCTTGTGCACACAGCCAGCTGCCCAGCTGGAAAGCCCAAAAGGAAGCTTTTGTCAAATCCCTTCCTCTCCAGTAACTAGCCTTGCTTTTCGAGGGAAGGTTTGTGTGCTTGCAGCATTGCAGTAGTCCTTTCTCTTGGACACCTTGGGCTGGTATTTAAGTGAGGCCTGCTAAAAGCCAAGCTCCAGCACAGGAGTGCAGTGAGCAGGAGCATTTCTAGTGGCAGTAGTGTGCTGCTGGACTCCTTGTTTTCACAGTCACTGTTTGTTTGCAGAGCTGTAGATGATGCTGCTGTTTGGATTGTTCCCTTTCCTCTCTTGCATACCTTCTAGTACTATGGACAACTTTAAACAAACTTGACAGCAGGGCAGAGGTTTCATTTCTTGCAGTCTGCATTGCAATGGTGGCTTTGTAGATAAGATCAGAGTCTGCATTCTTGCTGAGGGTAAGTCAGCTAGAGCTTGGCATCTTGGATCGTGTGATGTGTGTTTCAGCATGCGTGTGGCCAGGCAGCATGCTCATAGCTCCTGCTCGTCTACATGCTTAGAAAATACAGGGAAGCTTGGGTGCATTGCTGACAATGGTGTTTGATGTGGCAGAGGTTTAGGGTAAGCACTGGAGAGATCACAGGAGGGAGCTAATGGCATTGGGATTGGAGGGTGCTGTGAAAGTTGAATGTACTCATTGCAGTGTGGGTGCATTGGAGACGTGAAGTACCAATGCACAGGACATCAGATTTAAGTGGTTCTGCCACTCATGCAATGTTCTGGCCCATCATTAGGATGCCATGTGTGAGAAGTCTGAGGGCAACCTTGGTTATGAGCAGATAAACTCTCTGCCTGGAGATGGAGGCTTTCCAGAGAACTACCTCCCAAGGAACAGTCAAGAAACTCCTCAGGAATCCTCTGTTGAGTATCTGCAGGCAGTAGCCAAAGTTCGCCTGTACCTGAGCAAGGCCGCAGAGCTGCTCTTTGACTTGCATCAGCCCACAGGTAAGTCTGTTCTGCTATAAACAGAAATGCTGTATCCAGAGCAAAGTCACCATGGGAGTTGGGCTGGATGTGGCCAATGCACCTGTGCTGTGCTAGACCCTGTTTTGATGTACGGCCAAGGACAAGTGCACTGGTTTTCTCCTCCCTTCCTCTTTCATGAAGTGTCAGGCATTACTGGTTCTCTTTGCCATGCATTAGAAGGGCTCTAGAACTTGCAAGGCTGTGCTGGTGACCCCTGGGGTGTAGTTACAAAGGAGCTGTGCCTTTGGAAGATTCATTTTATCCTCCAGATGCTAACAGTGATGTTTTATTTGAAGCCAACCCAACTGAACTCTAATGGATAAATGAATAAAGCATAACTGATGCTCGGACTCATGGCTGCTGTAAGGTTTATTGGTTTGTATGAGTGAGAGCTCTGAGCAGCTAAAAATGATGAGGAGATTATTTAAAAATAAGTAGCAGGAGTTTTGAGCTGATTTGCTGAGCCAATGAAGGAGAACAGTGTGTGGAGAGTCTCGGATGCCCAGTTTGTGAAGCATCGAAGTGCAGTAGCATAACTACTTCCAAGGGCTTCAGTGTCCGGCCCTTGCATTGAGGATGTCAGGCTAGCCAGATACATCCCAGGAGATTGGTCTTTAGTGAGCACCACCACCTTGGCAGCTGGGACAATGGAAAGCCACAACTGAGCAAGATAGAAGAGTTCTGAGAATGAGCTACCAGTAAATGGGACACCTTGTCCTTGAGAGAAGGAAGTGGAAGCAGAGTATGTCACCCTCTGTCAAAGGCTGAAATCCAGCTGAGGAAAACTCTAGACAAGCATAAGAAGGCTCTCAGGTTCTCCTCTGTACTTAGTGCAGTAAGATGGACTTGGTGCTGCAGCTGCTGATTTACAAGGTAGGGTGTAACTCTCTTTCTTCCCTCTTCCCATTGCAGAGCAAGAGCAGGTAGAGGAGAAGCAGCGTTACCTGGAGAACGTGAGGGCGTTCTGCAGCTTCACCAAGAATGACTGGCATCGTGTGTACCTCATTCGGAAGATTGCTAGTCACTATGGGATAGAATTTGCTCATAAACTTGCCACAGAGGCACAGTTTAAGTGGGTGCTCCCAGCGGAAGTTCTGCAGCAGGTAAAGGTGGCTCTGGTCGTCTCCTGTGCTTCAGTTCGTGCTGCTTTTGGGGTGTTTCTACTGTTGCATGGCTCCTGGGGGACACACTGTGGTGGGAGTGAAGGTGACTTACCCTCACTCCCTGTTGAACCGAGTTTCTTAGAGTCTGCTGCCTCTTTGCAAAGGCTGAAACACCCCAGTTCTGGGGAGGAAGAGGAGGTTCTGCCTTCTCCAGTGGCTGCCTAATGTCCACAGTTCTTTTGCGGACATGAACCATTAATGTGTGGTTAATGTTCACAGTAATGTCTGTGGCTTTTCCCGTTGTAGGTGCAGAACAGCCAATCTAATCACATCGATCGCTACCTGGCATGTGGGAAGGATTACAGGGTCCTGCGTGATGCTGTGGGGAAAGCCATGATCGAGTGTAAGACTGGGGCACTTCTAGAGGCAGAGAAGGTAGGATACGTGCTCCTCACCACAGTCCTTGTGGGATCTGCATGACCAGTTTGACTTAGTGTTCCTGTTGGCAGTGTTTCTTCCAGTGGAGACAGCTGGGTTGCTTTTGCTTTACTCTGGTTTGTGCTGGCAGACACACATTTGTGTTCTAGCAAATGTAACTGAGGTTATTTCGGGGTTATTCCTTGCTTTCCTCCCCTTGTAATCGATCATAGGGGGTTGTTTTACAGCGAGCATCATGGGCACCCTGTAGCCAACTGGTAGGAGAGTAGACAGTAAGGGAAGCGTTATGCCCCCTCCCTGCCTGCCCATAGCTGCCTGGCTTTGTCTTGGCATGCAGAACTCAAACCGGTGATAGATCTCTGTGTGATTGTAACCTTTTCCCAATAGGTATTTTGTGCATGAAAAGAAGTTTGCGAACAAAGGACTATGAATGTTTCTGTACCATCTATTGCACACTGGTTGTGATCTATGTTTTCACTCCTTGATTTGATTTGAAGGCAGGCATGGACAGACTGCAGTTCTGACTGAATGTTAGAAGAATAAGATACTTGAGAGTTTTCTGACGTAGACCCCTCCTGTCACATTTCAATCTGAACAGCCATTCCTGTGCTATTCAATTTGATTTGTGGGGAGAGTTTACCAGGGCATATCCAGTGCCTTCAGCTGTGACAGCCATGGCCTGTTCTCTCCATCTCATGAGCTCTTCTTTCCTAGGCATCCAGCAGCTCCCTGGCCGTACAGTCTGTCCATCTGCTCCTGGCTATTTTCAGAGAGGTCACTGCTCTGTATGGAGTTAATGACTTCAGTCTTCATCCCAAGCAGCAGGTGAGGTACTTCACTTTGGAAGCTTGCGACAAGCATTGCTTCATCGATGGGGATGAATGAGATTTAAGTAGCTGGTAGAAAAGCCTTTTGTTGTTCTGCCCCAAACATGGTTATGTCTGATCTGAGCAGATTGGAAATGGGCAGCAGCAGGGGTAGTGCAGCTGGGAAGCAGCTCATAGGTTAGTGAGCAATATCAGGCTGGCTTTAATTCTTTTAAACATGTGCCCTCAGCAAACAGCTGCTATGAGTGACTTCATCCAGAGCTCCCGGGTCCTGACTTCTGCAGGCGTGCAGGACTTTGCATCTTCTCTTGTGATGAATGCACTGCCATCTCTGAGCGTGAGCCCTCAGAGCTTCAGTGGCCACAGGGCCCTGATTGAAATGGCTGTTCACACTGCAGCGGTCCTGCTCTGTGGGAGGAACCCCATCCTGCGGCCTCTGAGGAATCTGGCATTCCAGCCGCACACCATGCAGGTAGGGGTTTAACCTTCTGCTGCTTTCATGTGTCTGTGGGACCCTCTGTAACCCAGCCTTTGTCAACATCAAAAGCACTAACTTACTGTTTTAGCTGTGAGTTACCAGTGTATGACTGTTTCAGTGTTGTTGGGGTTGCTTAGCACAGCCACAGGCTCTGGGCTGGTACCTCTTCAAGGTACCTCTGCATCCTGAGCAGTCAGGCACATACTTTGGCTGGTATTTGAGTGAATCTGGTGAAGACCTGCATGCTCTGTATTGGCTCCTGGAGCCCTAGGCTGAGTAGAGATCCCTCCACCCCTACTTCTCCTGGCTATCCATGGTGTAAGGAAACTGGCTCATACACAGCAAGCCACCCCAGGAGGAATCCAGTTTAGGATGTCTAGAGAAGTGCACCTTCAGATCTGAACAATTCTGACAGTTCTTAAGAGCGGATTTGCAAAGGTAGAACTTGAAAATGCGCGTGTGTATCATCTGCATGAGCTCCGCTTTCAGATGTCTCTTGGTCCCCATTGTGAATGAAGAGTCAGTAAGCTCCTGCTACAGGGGACAACTGCTCTGTGTGTTCATTTGTCGCCGGGTTTCCTTGTTCCTCCTTTAGCACTCTTTCCTGCCTACAATGCCAGAAGATATCACGGCTCAGGCGAGGACCTGGGAAGGAGTGTCTGCTCTGCGCTGGTACAGTAAGTGCTCCTGACTGGCTCTGAGGGAAATCCAAGGATAATCCTTGGCTTCCGAATGAAACTGTTCCAAACCTGAGGGCAGACACACTCCTCAGCATGAATCATCCCTTATAAAGTACCATTTGTAGCTGTGGTTTATGTGGGCAGTAAACCAAAGGGCACTGAGCTTGTTTAGTCCCAGGCTTGTAGCTGGTTACCAAGTGTGAGAGTGCAGAGGAGCTGTCCTGTTACTTCTGGCAAGGGTGAAGCAGTGTGAGCAGAAGAGGAGCTCTCGGCCACCTTCCTGGCCAGCTTTCAGTTCTCTGCTTTCCACCCCAGGGTCCTACTGCAGACCAGGAGTGTGGGGAGGGAGCACTCATGTTTGCCAGCCCATTGGTACTCAGCAGCAGAATCATTCAGGCTTCCATTCCTTGTTTTCCAAGGAGAAGCACTGAGAAGTTCCTGGAGTTCCTGTGAGAGCCCTATCAGTCCTTAGAGCTTTGGGACAGGCAGTGCTTTGGATTAGATCTCGAAGCAGATTTATTGCTCCAAAATGGTGGTTGCTACAAAAGGGAGTAATGGGGGCTTTATAAATACCTGTCTTATAATACTGTTGTGTTTCTTTCTTGATAGGATGTCCAAATGGCCACCCCTGCACTGTAGGAGAGGTAAGAATTTGGGGCTGTGTGTGTGTGTGTTATGCAGGTATCATTTTCAGCAATAAATGAATTTATTTTGTTTAAGGGTTTAATGTTCTATTGCACAGTGGTTCATTTGCTAAATTCTGCAGTATTCATCATTTTGCCACTGTAAAATTTACACTAGCTCTAACACACTTATACCATAACCCCAGGAAAGAAGAGAGGCAGAGGTCCTGTGCCCTCTGTGTGTTCTCTGTCTGTGCTGGAGGGGCTCCTGCCCTGGAACTGAGTGGTGTTCTTTGCTTTTTGCCAGTGTGGGCTCCCCATGGAGACCAGCCGTTGTGTCGACTGCGGTGTTAGAATTGGAGGGAAGGCACACAAACCAGTGCAGGGCTTCCAGGAACTGCGGTATGCTTTTGCTTCACTTCCCTTTTCAGTGCCAAGTGATGTACTGTTTGCCTCTCATGCTTACAAGGCAAAAGGTACCAACCGCTTCATGCTGTGCTCTGGAAGGTGGCACATGGGGATTCCCCATTAGTGCAGACATTGGCTTCTGAGGGGGAAGAGGCTCAGCTGTTAGGAGTGCTGGTGTAACTCTGACCTTGCAGGAGCTGCCTTAACGTAAGATCTTGCCAAACTACTGCTTTAGAGTTTTGCATCTCCCTGCTTGTCCAGGCCAATACAGTTTGTGGTTCTACGGCAGCGTACAGTAATGGGCAGCCTTTTCTGGAAGGGGTCAACATGACTGAGGAGCTCCTTCCAGAGCTCCACTATCTATTCTATGGCTTGTGCTCCCTCCTTCTTGATTCTCTGGGTGAGCACTTACAGCCCTTGTAATGTTGAATGTTGATGTTACTCATCCTAGCAGCAGTGATTTCTTATCTACCCAATATGGAGCTGGCTAATCTTGCCCTTCAGGGCTGGATGTTGCCTCTTTCGTGTAAAACTTGAGGAAGAGATATCCAAGGAAGAGTAATGAGGCAACAAAACCAAACAAACTGTCTTGTTTCTGTACAAAACTTACTGCAAGTCCTCATTCCCCTGTAGCACTTACAATTGGCAATTTTTGTGTCATTCAGAGATGCTACTGGTCAAACAGACATTGCTGGGTATCAGAGACATCTCATGTGTTTGCTTCATCAAGGCATAAAACCCTGTATGTACACTTTCCAACAGGAGTAATGACGACAGAACTCAGACTGGCCACATACTTGGAGATGTGCAGCACAGGAGAACAACAGGAGTGTCTGACCGGGGCCTGTCCCCAGTTGTCTATGTTCTGACACGTTTGCTCACACATCTGGCTATGTTCCTGGGAGCCACGAAAGATCCTCAGGTACCTTCCCATCATAGTACCACATGGCTACGTAAAACGTAATGAAACCTTTGAATGGTGCAGGTCCCTTTCATCATCTTGCCAAGTAGCTGGGGCAGTCTTTCAAGATGCAAGACCCCAAAGTCGCTTCCCTCCTTGCCCTGCAGTGATTTGGTTCCTTCACGTGCTTCCATGCGTGGAAATGCATATACACGCCCTGCCCTCTATTCAAGTGGTAGGAATCGTATAGGGCAGAGTTGACTCTTTGGTGGCACTGTCGTTCTGCATGGCTTATGCTTGAGCTAGACATTATTGGTGATGCTCATTCTTGCCTTTTCTGGCTCTTCAGTCACTGCAGTACATTATCAAGCCACCAGTGCACGACTCGGTGAACTTCCTGCAGCAGCACATTCAGGAGGACCTGGCACAGCTGACAAAGACCCTGGGGAAGAGTGTGGATGAGACTATCAGCACCTTTCACCTTGTCCTCAGCAGCCTTCTCAAGGACACCCACCAGCACCCAGGCCAGTGTAAGGATACTTCTCAGTGTAGGGAGTGAAGAGTTTTTGGCTGTTCATTTCTTCAGTCAAGTACGTGGGGTTTACGAGGTTTGGTGCCTAATTCTGGAAAGGAGTTATTGCACAAGTAACCTCACAGTGTGTTGACAGAGCTTTCAGCTCAGCAGCAGAGGTGCTACTCAAATCAGTCATTGACTCATTGTGCCGTACAGGGATTTATATGCAATAGCCATATTTTTAGCGTGTGACAGCATGAATCAGTATTCTGAGCTCTGTTCCTTGCTCTGTCATTGATCACGGTCTGACCTTAGACACTTTGTTCAACCTGTCTGGGATTATGAATGACTGGTGTAAATGTCCCTGTCCTTCAAAGGAAGGACTGGACTGAAGCTGCTGAGAACCTGAGATCACTGTGGGCTGTTTTGGATGATCCTGTCCAGTTAGGCCAAGACAGTTAGGTCGTAGGACCTCCAGAGTTGCTCGTGGGTTCATTGCAAGGATGTCACCTCTGGAAGCTTAGAGAATATGTGCTTTCTTTTAACTCAAATGTTGCAGTTGTAAGAGATCAAATATTCCCGTTGCAGGGCCGGTTCAGTTTGATGATGTGCTCTCCACCAAGGAGAAGAGAAACGCATGGGAAAATATTGTTGCCAACACAATTATTGTTCCTGAATTGGAGGTGAGAAATCTTCTGTATCAAACCTGAGCAGCTGCGCAGTTCAGTGTCCGCTTACTGCAAATCTGACCTGCTGCAGTGCCTGTGCTGTACTTTTCACCCAGCTTTTCCTAAAGCCAGTCCGACTGTGACACAGCTGCAGGTTGGCTTTGATGTGCAGGTGTCAGCCAGCTTTAGTTGTGGAAATGAGTATCTGAGACTAGAGCTGTTAAAAGTCCAAGTGAGCACAGGGCTGCCTCAAATGAATCCTGTCTGCCTTTTGTTCCCTTATATACATCATCTCAAGAACGGAAACCCTGTGAGCTGGATGAGCTGAAGAGCAAATAATAACTTTATTGTTATTTATTAATAATTTTATGATATTTATGTTTAATATTTTATAATATTTTAATATTAATTTTATACTATGTATTATTATTCATGATGCTGTCTTGCAGTATGTTTTTCATGTGAACCCTGGGAGCTCATCTGTTCTGACATACTTGTGTCAATTGGTCATCAGGTTCTTAGGGAAATGGTGGTTCAGTGTGGCAGGACAGTGCTCTGATCTTATTGGTTGATTGGGTTTTTAAATGCAGGATTTGGATAGAAAACTTCTGAAGCTGAACAGACAAATACAAGAGGATGAGAGAATTTCCTCCAGTCCAGTAGTGAAAGTCGTGTACGGTGACCCAACCACTTTCCTGTCCCAGCTGCCAAAGAACAGTCACATACATCACTCCAAGATGTGGAGCTGCCGAAAGAGGATTTCAGTGGAGAACCTGAGCCATGTAGTCCAGCAGAAGAATGCCAAGGACAGTGTCCCTCTCCTCTGGAAGTTCCTGCAGAAGGTGGGTGTGACACAGGGATGAGGCTGCAACGTTCAGAGAGCAGACTGGTTGTGGCTGGAAGGGACCTCTGGAGGTTGTGTGATCCAGCCCCACTCAGGCAGGTTGTCCCTACAGCCAGTTACCCAGGACCAAGGCACTATGTGGTTATATGGAGTTTCTGTTCTCATCACTTTAATCTCCAGAACTGCGCGTGTAAAATAGTTTTTATTACAAGTACTTAAAAAGTAAGTCCATGAGAAGTCCTCAAACGTGGTTCCCACAAGAACAAGCTTCCTCACAGCCCCCTTGCCTCCTTCAGGAAACAGAACTGAGGCTGGTTAAGTTCCTACCGGAGATTCTGGCTCTGCAGAGAGACTTGGTGAGGCGATTTCAGAACACTGCTGATGTCAAACATGGCTCCATCAGAGACTTCCTCAACGAACCCCACTCAGGTGAGAAGACTCTGCCAAAACTGGAACAGGGGAAACAAAAAGCACTGGATAGTCCAGTTGAAAACCAAGGTGAAAATGTCTCCTGAGCTGCATTCTTAACCCCTCATTTTCCTTTTTCATAAATCAGAGACCTTAACCCTGGAGTTAAACTTGGAAAAGTCATCAGGTGACTTTAAAGACAATTAAGCACCCAAAGATTGTTCTCAAGGGACAGAGGGGACTCTGTGCAGAGTTAGGCAAGATAAGTCCCTCAGTGCAGCAGTGGGTTTATAGAATCATAGAACAGTTAGGGTTGGAAAGGACCTAAGATCATCCAGTTCCAACTCCCCTACCATGGGCAGGGACACTTCCCACTAAACCATGCCACCCAAGGCTATGTCCAACCTGGTCTTGAACACCGCCAGTGATGGAGCACTCACAACTTCTCTGGGCAACCCACTGCAGTGCCTCACCACCCTTACAGGAAAGAGCTTCTTCCTTGTATCCAATCTAAACTTCCCCTGTTTAAGTTTGAACCCGCTACCCCTTGCCTCTCACTACAGTCCCTCATGAAGAGTCCCTCCCCAGCATCCCTATAGGCCCCTTCAGATACTAGAAGGCTGCTATGAGGTCTCCATGCAGCCTTCTCTTCTCCAGGCTGAACAGCCCCAACTCTCTCATACGGGAGGTGGTCCAGTCCCATGATCATCCTCGTGGCCTCCTCTGCACTTGTTCCAACAGTTCCATGTCCTTTTTATGTTGAGGACACCAGAACTACACACAGTACTCCAAGTGAGGTCTCAC
>JASSUY010030180.1:0-103645 GCA_032466535.1 Forpus xanthops
GGCAGCGCCCCGCGATGGGGCGGCGGTGGCGGCCGGGCTGCGGCGCAGGAGAAGCTGCCGGTGCATGTGAGTGTGGGACCGCCCCACCGGGACCCCCTCTTCCCCCACCCCCGCGAAGGGCCGCTCCTCGACCCCTCCCGGGTCGGCCCTGCCCGCTCCGCCGTGACCTGTCCCACCCGACCCCTGGTGCCTGTCTCCCCCTCGCGGTGCCTTGGGGTGTCCCGGGGCCTTTGGCTCCCGGTGCCGCGGGGCAGCCCCGTCCTCCTCTGCCGGTACCGTGCGGTCTCCTTGGGCCTGCCTTCCTCCCCCGCTACGGTGACACCGTCCCCCCACGCCCCCTCGGGCCTGTTCCCCCTCCCCAGCTCGCCTCTTCTCTGGTGCTGCGCTCACCCTCCCTGGGGACCTGCTCCCCTGTCCCCGTCCTCTTCCAGCACCGTGAGCCCTCCCCGGTACGGGCCTACCTGCCTCGGCCTCCTCATCTGGTACCGTGTTCCCCTCCCCGGGCTGCTCGTCCTTTCGCAGTGCTGTGGGTCTCCCCCCAGAGCCTGTTCCCACCTCCCTCAGTGCCGTGGGGTGCCTCTGCTGTGGGGTGTCCCAGGGTCTGTTCTCCCTTTCTGGGCCTCACCCATGTCCTCACCCTGCAGGTAGAGGATGCGCTTTCTTACCTGGACCAGGTGAAGATCCGCTTTGGCAGTGACCCCGCCACCTACAACGGCTTCCTGGAGATCATGAAAGAGTTCAAGAGCCAGAGGTAAGGCCTCAGGCTGCTCTGGGAAGCTCCTCTGCCTTTGCAGGGTCTCCCAGACCCCTACCATCTTTCCACCTCACAGACATGCAGAGGCCATCTTGCTGGCCTCTCTCCCATTAGTGCAGTCACTCGACACTGGACGTGGAGGGTCTCTGTCCATCCCATCGTTTTCAAGAGATAAAAGCCACAGGAACAGAATCAGGCAGGTTGGAAATGACCCTTAAGATCATCAAATCCAACCGTTACCCCAAGACTGCCAAGGCCACCACTAAGCTATATCACTGAGGGCCTCATCTACATGGTTTTTAAACACTTCCAGGGACAGTGATTCCACCACTGCCCTGAGCAGCCTCTTCCAGTACTTGATTGCCCTCTCTGTGAAGAAATTGGCCCTAATCTCCAGTCTAAACCTGCTCTGGTGCAGCTTGAGGCCATTTCCTCTTGTCCCATCCCTTGTTCCTTGGGAGCAGAGTCCAGCCCCCTCCTGCTTCCATCCTCAGGCAGTTGTAGGGAGCGATCAGGTTTCTCCTGAGCCTTCTCTTCTCCATCTGAACCCCCCAGGTCCCTGAGCTTTTCCCCATCACACTGTGCTCCAGGCCCTGCACCAGCTCCGCTACCCTTCTCTGGCCCATTCCAGCACCTCAGTGTCTCTCTTGTAGTGAGAGGCCCAAAAGTGAACACGTTACTTGAGGTGCAGCCTCACCAGTGCCCAGTTCAGGGAGAAAAGGGAAATCTATTTGTGTTTCCTAGTCTGAAGCAAAGATCTCGAAAACAAGTGGAGACACAGGAGGGCACAGCCTCTCTGACCTGCCAGCCCTAGAGGTGGTGGCTGTCAGCTGCAGTGGCCATTCCTTCTGCTTGGGCTCATTTCTAGGTGTGAAGTTCCCAAACTTGCTTGTTAAAAAGTGTGTCTCTGAGAAGCCAGATGCTTGGTATACCTCTGGAATTTTTTAGGCTTCATTTGTGTTTCTGATTGGGACCCAAGTAACAAACTCCTCTCAATTTTAGCATTGACACACCTGGAGTAATCCGACGCGTTTCACAGCTTTTCCATGAGCATCCTGACCTCATTGTAGGATTCAACGCTTTCCTCCCTCTGGGCTACAGGATAGAAATTCCAAAGAATGGGAAGTTAAATATACAGTCTTTGAATAATCAGGTAGGTTACAGAGCTCATATTCTCTACAGAAATTCTGTTACATGTATCACTGTGCACATCTCTTGCATGGTTTAGGCTATGTAGCTATACCTGTATTGTATGTTGCTGAAGTTTTTACATGCTTTTCAAAGTCTGTGCTAATGGGTATAATTTGAACTGTTTATTCTCAAACCCATGGTTAATTTAACTTCCACAAGAATGGTATCACTGCAAAAAGGGCCACTTGAACTCCAGTTGTAGTTGGCCTGACATTACGTAGATTCTCAGTGTATGGAGTGACAGGTCTCAAAAAGCAATCCTGGGACAATCACATTTCCAGTCTTCCACTGAGAAACTGGGAAGAAAACACATGTTGGGTATTGCCAGGCAGTTGCAAACATCCTGCAGTGAAAGCCATCTGCTGTAGTACAGATGGGTACATGTTGGCCTCTGCTGCTTTTTTGTTGTTAGTGTGTGGTTGTGGGAGATGAAACAGAGCTATTACTTCAACAAATTACTGATAAACTTGTGGTTTAATTAGTAGGAGTAAAGATCTTTCAGATCTCTGTTTCCTTAGATCTCTCTGTTGCTTAGAGATTCGGCATCTGCACAAGCCTTATGTTTTAATGTGTTTCTTAAAACTCAGTTCTTCTGAAATAAGACAGTGGTAACAGAAACTGTGGGGTGTGGTGTTTGGGACACCCTCTCAAGGGTAGGGGATGATGCGGTGACAAATGTGGTCATGAGCCAGATGGTTCCTAACCCAGGTATGACTTAAGGGATATTTTTAAGCTGATGGTGTTAATCAAATAGGGAGGGCAATTTATTGGCTAATTAAATCTTTCTTCATGTGATTATCTTTTTTAGCTAAGCAGCTTGAAAGTACTGATGCTCTCTTGTTGAACTTGCACCTCTGTTTCCGTACAAGTCTCTGTCTTGTGTGTCTTGTGCCACTAGGTGCCCTCAGAGCCTGTTCCCAGCGCTCTCCCTGGCAGCGGGCTGTTGTTGCATTACTCCCAGGAGAACTCCCACAATCACAGCGACTGCTCCGAGGAGTTCAGGCAACAGCTTCCGTACAAAGAAGATAAATCCCAGATTCCTTTGGAATCTGATTCTGTGGAGTTCAATAATGCTATCAGTTATGTGAATAAAATCAAAACACGTTTCCTTGACCATCCAGAGATTTACAGATCCTTTTTAGAAATTCTTCATACTTACCAGGTAAACTCTTCCATGTAAGACGTTTTGGGGTTGCACTGTAGCTGTTTGAGTAGCTGTTGTCAACTGAAATGTCTGCCTGTTGAACAGGCAATTGTCCAACAGTTGCCTCAGAGATATCCCCATGAAATGATAAAAGTGAGAAGACTGTAGAACCTTCCACGGTCTGAGGTGTAAAGGGGTTGTGACTGCATCTGTCTTACCCTTTGGTTGATTTAGTGCTACTTGGATGCACTGTAAGAACCTGGGGCTGTCTGGTAGTTATTACAAGTGTGTGTAGCACAGGGAGTTTGGGCTGTTAGGGGTTTTCTTGCAGGGTGAGCTCTGGTTTTGACTATTTCACATCTTTGTGGACCTTTTCAGAAAGAGCAGCTGAACACTAAAGGCCGACCCTTTCGAGGCATGTCAGAGGAAGAAGTGTTCACTGAAGTGGCAAATCTCTTCAGGGGACAGGAGGATCTGCTTTCTGAGTTTGGACAGTTCCTCCCAGAGGCTAAAAGGTCTTTGGTATGTGTAAGCTTGGAACAAGGCAGAATACTGAACACTCTGTACGCAGAATACATAAAGGAGCTTTCGGAATGCAAAACATTATGGGAAAACATACAGTAGATCAGTTTTGCTCCTTTTCGTTGAGTTTTGCAGCACAGGTGACTTAACTGCATGCTTTGTCTCCTGTTCAGATGTGTGGGGTTCTTTAGTTGCACCGATCAAGAAGAGAACGTTGAAATCGTTATTTATTCACTTCAGTTCACAGGAAATGGACCATGCGAAGTGAACAGTGTGCAGAAAACTGAGCATGAGAAGAATCTGGAGCACAGCAAAAAGCGATCCAGACCACTGCTGTTGCGTCCCGTTTCTGGCCCTGCAAAGGTATCTCTTAGCAAATAAAAACTTAGAATAACTTGCTTGTGTTTAGGTGCTTGCTTAGATCAGGTTGTAACATCCTCGAGGTGTTAGGTACAGGAAAAAAAGTGTCAATGTTATTTAAAAAATCATAATTACTGGATTAAAGGGGAATGTTTAAAGTATGCTTAAATGTGTGTGAACACTGAATACTGCATATCAAGACCTTCTGTATTGGCTCTGGAAAGGGACAATTTATTGCTTCTACAAAGAAATCTCTTTGGAATTCTTTCTCAGGTGATTCTGTTTTGGTGCTGTTTCTTCTCCTTAGCTGGGAGTCATTTGATAGAGATTGCTGTGGAGGACTTGACAGAGCTGTGCTAGGTCACTGCTTGGGAAATAGAGTTTCAGCCTTTGCAGAGAGCTGGTATATGGGCACGAGGTGGAATTTGATGGCATATTTAAGTATAACTGCTGTTCTTTTAACAGAAGAAAATGAAACTGCGAGGTACCAAAGATCTGTCAGTAGCAACGGTGGGAAAATATGGAACACTGCAAGAGTTTTCCTTCTTTGACAAGGTCAGTATCTGGCCTGTTCCTCCATTCTGTGGGCTTGCTTACAGACAGTTCTGTGGTTATTACTTGGTTTGGTGCCCAGTCTGTGTGTCAGCACTTAGCAATTGCCTGACTTCAAGTAGTAGATGAAGACAGACCAAGAAAAGAGAAAATAGGTGGGTTTGAAGGATGAACAGAAAGTAATAATGAACCTTTACCTGAATGCTTGTCTCCTACAGACATGTTTTTGTCTGTTTTTTCAATGATGTTTCCTTTTGGTACCACTTGTAGTTACAAGGTTATTGTTTGAAATTGGGCATTTCTGTACATACTGTCTTGTGTTGCAATGTAGACAGAGGTTTGTATGTAGAATACATAAAGGAGCTTTGTACCCGTCTCATTGTACCATGTCATTGCTTCAGACTACTTAGAATATGAACTAAATGGAAGTAGGGTTCAACTGATCTGATAATTTCTCTCCAAACTGCCCTAGGTGCGTAGGGTGCTAAAGAGCCAGGAAGTCTATGAAAACTTTCTCCGTTGCATTGCTCTTTTCAACCAGGAGCTGGTCTCAGGCTCTGAGTTGCTCCAACTAGTTACACCATTTTTAGGGTAAGTGACTCACTATCTTCTCTGTGTTGTACCTTTTAGGTCTGAACTCTGTTACTTTTTGGTAGACACTATGAATTTGGCTACTGAAGTTTTGGATTTAACATCAGAAATACCTCCTAGGTAGCAGGCAAGAAATTGAAGGCTAATCCAAAAAGAGGAGTAACAAAATCTGAATCTTTTAGTGTATCTGCACAACTCTTAAAGAGCATTCTGTGGAGGATATTTCCTCTGAGCATCAGGCTACATGATGTATTAAATCACTGGGGACAGAGAATCTCATGAATTCTGGAGGGTGGTGGTCTCTATTCACACTCCCTGTTCTAATTTCTCAAAGATTAGATCATACCTGCATAATGCAGGTGTAAACATGAAATCTCAGAACAAAGCGGTGAAAAGGATAAATAGTTTAGCTCTGATTTGAGCCCCCTAGTGCTGTTTGGCTTCCAACAGAAGAGGGAGTTGCATGGCAAGGATCACTGACTCCCCAGCCAGTTCAGAGGAGTATTTGCAAAGTTCTGAAGGGAAATTCTTTTCCTGCCTTGAATCAAAAAACCCATAAAATAATTCATAGGGAATGATAACAGAGGGAAAATGGGGGTGAAGTATTTCAGATTTTCTCCTTCACTTTTAAGACACAAGAGCCACCCTAAAACTATCAGAGTGAAATAACGAAATACACTTACCTGTGGTTTTGAAGGAAATTCCCAGAACTCTTTGCACAGTTCAAGTCCTTCCTTGGTGTGAAAGAGCTTTCATTTGCTTCTCCACTGAGCGACCGATCTGGGGATGGAATGAGTCGGGAGATTGATTATGCTTCCTGCAAACGCATCGGATCAAGCTACCGCGCTCTCCCCAAAACCTATCAGCAGCCAAAGTGCAGTGGACGAACAGCCATTTGCAAGGAGGTACTTTGGGATTGGCCTTTTCAGTCCCCATACACACACTGCACTTGCATAAATTGAAGTGGGGTTGCTAGTGCTACAGCTTCTGCACATGGATTCCCCTCTTGAATGTCTATTAGCCAACTTTAACCTCACGTCAGTTACTCATCCAATTCATTGAAATCAGAGTATCCACTGATTTTTATCTAAGCCCATCTCAAGTTCAGTCTTTAATGTCTTTTTGAGTTAGTGTGCATACACAAATGATTCCTAGAGACAGAAAAGAATGGTAAATAGCCTGAGATAAATTTTTTAACAGTGGACAAATATGGCCTTTAGGAAGTTTCTCTCCTGAAAGAGCACTGTGAGCCAATGGCTCAGGCACTGTCTGAGGACAGACATCTGCAGCACTGGTGCTCCCACCTCCCTCTGTAGCTGGCAACTCCTTTACTTACAGTTGCTGATTACTCCAGAGTGATCTTTGTGGTTTGTGAGATGATCATGAAGGTGATTTCTGAGCAGGGCCCTGGCACAGTTCCACACAGACCTCTCATCATCTGTGGAGCAGTTATTGTAATGACTTACAAGCTAGGTCTGAAACATCCAATAGGAACTGTGCAAAAAGAAACCAGAGAAGTATCTGACCTCATGAGAACAGCTCTGGGCTCATGAGGCTGTGTTCAACATCATGTCTTTGCACTGTTGCAGGTGTTAAATGATACATGGGTTTCATTTCCATCCTGGTCTGAAGACTCCACTTTTGTCAGCTCCAAGAAGACTCCTTATGAGGAGCAGTTGCACCGGTGTGAAGATGAACGGTTTGAGGTACCTCTAACTCCTGAGCTCTTTTCTGCCTGTCTCCTCCTCAGGATGCAAAACTTCTAGCTCTGATTCTGAGTGAATAAGTTGGCCAATTGCTGAAAGTTCCACTTGTGTTTGTTGGTTTGAGCTAGAGTTTGGTGTTTTCCACTTGCCTGGAGTCTAATAGTTCTTTCTAGGCATGAATCCAGTTCTGTTAAGCATGGTACCTTTGGGAGAACTGGCAGAGGTATATTTTCCAGTAATAAACCTTTGCTGATGCTTCTTAGCTCTGCTTCATGGTGCCACTGTTCTCCATTCTCCTGCTATGGCTGTTCTTACAGTATCTTCTGTGAACTCTTTAACAGTTGGATGTTGTCTTGGAGACCAACTTAGCCACAATACGTGTGCTGGAGAGTGTGCAGAAGAAGCTGTCACGACTGACTCAAGAGGATCAGGAGAAATTCCGACTGGACGACTGCCTGGGAGGAACATCAGAAGTGATCCAGCGCAGGGCCATCTATCGCATCTATGGTGATAAAGCACCAGAGATCATTGAAAGTCTTAAGAAAAACCCAGTTACTGCTGTTCCTGTTGTTCTTAAGAGGTAATTCCCATTCTCCCATGTTCACCTGGGTTCTTTTAAGAAACTGATAAAGAATTTTTAAGGCACCTGTTTTCTGTAGATGTTTGTCCAAAGGACAGCTCATCCTCAGTGCTGGTGCTTTTCTTCCTTTCTTTCCTTCTTGCTTCCAGGAATCCTGACGAGTTTTTAGTGCATCACAGTTGGCTACATGAGAAATACTTTTGTGTGTATCTTACTGTGCTTGTCTCTTTGAACTGAAGTCTGGTATACATTTGTGCAGATTGAAAGCAAAAGAGGAGGAATGGAGGGAGGCCCAGCAGGGCTTCAACAAGATTTGGAGGGAGCAGTATGAGAAGGCCTACCTGAAATCCCTCGACCACCAGGCAGTCAACTTCAAACAGAATGACACCAAAGCTTTGCGCTCCAAGAGCTTGCTGAATGAAATTGAGAGTGTCTATGATGAGGTGCGTGTGCTAGTGACTAAGCCACCCTGGATGTCCTTCTTTATAGTAGTATCTAGATGTTAATGTAGCACCTAGGACCTTGTTGAAGTTGTAGTGCTCTGAGGTGTTCTCAGTCAGAAACGACTGTCCCAAGCAGAGCATTAATACTGCCTTATTTCTTCTGGCAGGAGTGGCTCTTGAGCATGGATTGGAAGGATCTTTATCTATTTGTCTCTTGATTACAGCATCAGGAGCAGCATTCAGAGGGGAGAAGTTCATCCACAAATGAGCCTCATCTTATCTTTATCTATGAAGATAAGCAGATTTTGGAAGACGCAGCATCTCTTATCAGCTATTATGTAAAAAGGCAGCCTACTATCCAAAAGGAGGATCAAGCCACCATCCGGCAGATAGTGCATCACTTCATACCTGAGCTGTTTTTCTCTCAGCCCCCTGAGCACAGTATTTCTGAAGAATCAGCAGATGAGGACAGAGAAAACCATCAGGGGCAGAACCTGGATACTCCTGAGCTACGCAAAAAACATGTGCCTGGGCCTCCAAGCAGTCCTTTGGAGACAAAAGCAACCTTCTGTGATGTTACAGCTGCTGAGCCCCACAACACTCTGGATGATGTTTACAGCCTGTTCTTTGTCAATAATAACTGGTATTTCTTCCTCCGCCTTCACCAGACTCTGTGCTCGAGGCTCCTAAAGATTTACCGTCAAGCTCAGAAGCAGCTTCTAGAATATCGGACTGAGAAAGAGAGAGAGAAACTCCTCTGTGAGGGAAGAAAGGAAAAAACCAACGATCCAGCCATGGAACTAAGGCTGAAGCAACCAAGTAAGACTAATGCAGGCCATAGTCCGTTCCTAATGCTCTGGTTGTTACAGTACTTGATTAGAGATACGTAACAGGCCAGCAGGCAAGTCTGTAAGGAATGAGGGCTGTGATCTGTGGATCCAGCTGATTTGACAGGGTAACTAGTTTGTAATTGATCTTCTGAGGGCTTTCGTGTGTAGTTCATGGGGACTTCATGCAAGCCCACTGTGGCAGATGTTCTGCAGTGTCTCATTGTATGAATCTGTCACCTCAATGTACAATGTAAATGGCTCCACAACAAAGCAGTTAATTACACAAGGCAGTCATGGAAGCACACAAGGTAAAACTGTTACAGTCCTTAGGGAGAACTGTCTTTCTGTAAGCATGTTCTGGATATGGAATGTCATGGTTCTCAAGCAGTGCTGTCTCTTGTATGTCTTGACTTCACTCTTCCTCTTGCATGCATTGAATGATGGCACTTTTCTCCTACCCAGGTGAGGTGGAACTGGAGGAGTACTACCCCGCATTCCTGGATATGGTGAGGAGTCTGCTGGATGGGAATATTGACCCAACACAGTACGAGGACACCCTGAGGGAGATGTTCACTATCCATGCCTACATCGGCTTTACTATGGACAAACTGGTGCAGAATATTGTCCGCCAGGTAACTAACTGGGTGGCAGTGCTGTGCATCGGGGGGGCACACATCCCTCTTTACAGACAGACAGGTTTCTCACAGTACCCTGTAATGCAAGGAGGCACTAAACTTACAGCAGATTCATAGGTAAGTTAAGTATGGAGGGGAAACATTCAAAGAGAAGTTCAGTGAGAGAGCTCAGCAGCGGTACCATACAGGGACTGCCTATGGGGATTTACCCTTCCTGGCCTTCTCCAACAAGTTTTGGGTTCCAGTCTTCTCAGAATCCCGCCATTCCCAAATATATCTAAGGCAAAAAAGTAAAGAAGTCCTTTTTGCTCAAATCTGTTTTCTAATTGTAGTTCTGGTACAGTTAAGACACCTCAGCCCCTCCCTCTTCCCTGTTCCTTTTGTTGCAAAGTAATGAAAAAGAGCATGAATGGTGTGAAGTCTCTGCAGTTCAAACCATGATGTTTTGTCTGAGGTGTGATGCTGTGTTGGGTTTTGTGCTTCTTTCGTAACATAGAGGTTAGTCTTGGCCCAGACTTGCTGACTGAGTTCCCCCTTTTTTAATGGAAGCTTCACCATCTAGTGAGCGATGACATCTGCCTGAAGGTTGTTGAGCTCTACTTGAATGAAAGGAAGCGAGGTGCTGCTGGAGGTAACCTGTCCTCTCGCTGTGTCCGGGCAGCAAAGGAGACCAGCTATCAGTGGAAGGCTGAACGGTGTATGGCTGATGAGAACTGTTTCAAGGTAAGGACTTCATGAAGCGAGTGTGGCACTTCACCTGGGAGAAATGGGGCTGGAAGCTCCAAGGCCACAATGGTGAGCAAGAGCAGTATGGAGAGACGGTACCAAAACCAGAGCCTAGACAGTAAAGTGACACTGAAAAGCCTGACTTGCTTCTCTCCTAGCTCCTACCTGTTGTCCAGATGATTTGTTGTGAATGTACAGCATTTTATTGTGAACCGTGTGGCCAATATCTTGTGCCTGTAACTTAATTACAGGTAATGTTTCTTCAGCGGAAAGGACAGGTGATCATGACCATTGAGCTTCTAGATACAGAAGAAACCCAGACAGAGGATCCTGTGGAGGTCCAGGTAATACCACAGTGACCATGGGGTCTGCTCTGCCACAGGCAAAGGAGATGTTTTCCTGCTTTCTTGTTCTAAAACATGAGACTTTGCCAGGAGGATGAGTTCACCTGGGAGGTGGGAAGATGACATGTGGGGCTGTGGTCACTGACAGAAATGGATGTTAGCAAAAGGGTCTCACCATAAAGCAGCTTCATAAAAAGCAGCTTGGAGATAAAGTTCTTTGCAGTGATGTTTGTCCAGAGAGTAAAATTTGACTTGAAATCGGTCTCTCTTGTGTAGCACCTGGCTAACTACATGGAGCAGTACGTTGGGGTAGAAGGAGCTCCAAACAACCAGAATGATGGCTTCTTACTGAAACCAGTCTTTCTGCAAAGGTGAGCTCCCTCTGCTGAGTCGTGCCCACAGCAGCTCTGTGTAGCTGGCAGTGATTTCAGGTGATGTGCCATGTAGGCAACTCTAGGGAAATGCACTCATCTTTGAGGTCCAAAGGGGTGCTGTAGTCCAGTGCACTGCATGAGAGTGCTGAAGAAAAACTACATGACTGCTGCATTGAGGTTTATTCGTGAACCTGTGTTTAGAATGGAGATGCTGGGAGGAATTTGGGGTCTGATTTGTTCTGATTTCACTCCGTATTTGTCAGAGTGGATGGAGGAAGATCCCAGAGAAAGTCTGACCACTCAATGTGGAACTAGATATTTCCTATTTGTGCTGTCAGGTTAAGGGAACGGATAATCCAGTGGGATACTTGCTTTGTAACCCTTGGTATGTTCTAGAAACCTGAAGAAGTTCCGCAAGTGGCAGTGTAAGCAGGTGAGAGCCCTGCGCAGCGAAGTGAAGAGTTCTTGGAAGAGGCTGATTGGGGTGGAAAGTGCCTGCAATGTGGACTGCCGCTTCAAGCTCAACACCCACAAAATGATGTTCATCATGAACTCGGAGGATTACATGTACAGGCGGGGAGCTCTCTGCCGAGCCAAGCAGGTGCATCTCCTATTACTCTCTCTGCAGCTCGGGCAGTAGCAGAGGTTGAGGATGTGAGCCAAAGACAGGTACCCATAAGAAGTCTTGTGACTGAATTCCTGCAGACTACACCCAGATGAAACATGGAGGAGAGCTGGTAAATGCTCTGTACTTTAGTTTAGTTTAGCAGCCTTTTCTTTACCAAGCAGATTTTAAGGGGGAGTGGCATACATTAAGAAATAGGGATCTTTAATGCAGGTATGGGATTTCCTGGTTTACTGTTTGCATTGTGTGCTAAAGCATGTGCATCTCGAGCAAAGAGGTGAAAGTTTTGGCTGGGAACCTCTAGGTGATCTTTACTGTCTGCTTTCAGGTGCAGCCAATGGTGTTGCTAAAGCACCACCAGCAATTTGAAGAGTGGCACAATAGATGGCTAGAAGAGAACGTGACCATGGAGGCAGTTGATGTAGTGCAAGACTGGCTAATGGGAGATGAAGATGAGGAGATGGTGCCCTGTAAAACCACCTGTGAGACGGTGAATGTCCATGGGGTCCCAGTGAACAGGTACAGAGTTCAGTACAGTCGCCGTCCAGCTTCGCCGTGAGCAGAGACTCGTACTGGGACCAAGACACATAAGAGCATTGCTGGTGAAACACATTTACTCTGAGAATAGTGGTGGGAATGCAATGTATGTATTAATGATATTTATCCAAACAGCATTTTACTTTGGATTATGATGTATTTTCCATATGGCATAGACTTTTCTCCTTGCAGTGTAATCCTCCAGCCATCATGAAGGGACTTATAAAAGCTTTATGGGAAGAGGGCTCTTGGCATTGCCACACACTTTTTTGGTAGTTTCCTGAGTTTTAGGCCACTGCTGACCAGCCAGTACTGAGTGAGGGGCTCAGGCTCTGGGTAGACTACCACAAGTGGCTTTGTTGCAGAAGTGGAGCTGCGCTGGTGTTTGAGCAGATGCTGGCAGCTGCATCCACTTCCGAGGGATTAACATTCCCCATCTTCCTGAATTTATGCCACCTTGGAGCCCGCAGAACTCTCCAGTGTAACCTGAGTGCCAGCAGGGCTGAGAGCACCAGCACAGGCTGCTCAGCCCACTATGGGCTGCTTCCTCGTGTACTGCTGAGGCAAAGGATGCAGCACTTGTTATGGTGCTCTAGTGAGAAAAATGCCAAACCTGAGACAAGGGTGGACAGCAAACTAAACGCTCTATCATCTCCCACTCCTCAACTGAGTATTTTAGAGCATGATCTCTAAGGGGAAGAAGCACTCTGAGCTGCAGTGCTGGGCAGGAGAGCGATGTGTGCCACAAGACAGCCTCAGCCCATCAGCCACCCCTGCAGCCAAGCACCGGATCGCACGTGTTGCTTTGTGAACTCACAGTCTGCTGCAGACTCTGCCTTCTCCAAGCCGCAGCTGCTGGGAGCGTGTGTGAGGGGAGGAATATCCATTGCGAGGTCTGGCCTCTTTTAGTTGACTTTAGTTTGGTATTTTGCATGCTGCTCCGAAGCCTCTGCAGACTGTGCTCTGAGGCGCTTCTTTCCCTTGTGCATGCCCCGACGCCGAGGTCCTGCTGGGTTGTGCCACTCCGGGAGCATCAGCAGATGGAGCTCTTGCAGCGCGGTGTTTGTGCTGGGGCTGAGGTTTGGCCCTGATGCTTCCCTGTTTCTGCTGGGTCAGCGCAGATGCTGTGTGTGTGGTGACACATGGAAATCTGTAACGGGCACCATTAGATCCAGCCACAACCATCATAGACAAGCTTTTCCACTGAACCATCTGTGCTTCTGTCTGAGCTTCTTTTGCAGTGAGACCTAACAAAACCCTACCCCAAACCACGCAGAACGCTACGTCAACTGCCTGACTGAATCTAGTGAAAACCCAAGGAACTTCAGCCATGTCTGTCCTGCAACCCCTCTGTGCCATTGCTCTTGTTTCTCAGGAGCCAAGGGCTCCACACATGGAGTGTGTTACAAACCCAGTGTCCTGAGGCAGGTCCAGCCTCCTTTCAGCTCTGCTCCCAGCCTTTTCCTGCCTTTTGGGGGGAATAATCCTCCCCACCCTGCTATTTTTTGTGGCTTTGATTTTTAGGTTATAATTTCTGCCAGACCTAACTAGCAGCCTGTAGGATTTGTCCTGGGTTCTTTCCACTGTCCAACATTGGATTTTGCAATTGTCTCACTTGACAGCAGAAAAAATGGCCTTTGGGGTATGTTTAATAGAAAACTGTACCGAGTCTTTGTCTGTTTTGCAAACTAATCTGTAGGAGGGAGGCCATGCCCTGGCATTCGTGGCCACTTGCACAACCACTGCCAGCAGAGGACTTCCCATCAGAGCTCATGTTCTTGCGTCTGGGTCTTTGTTAAGTTTTGGTTACTGAAACGGTTCCTCTGCTGTTGTTGCAGTGAGTGCTGGAAGATGCTGCCCATGCAGCTGATGGATGCTGGCTGGAGGAGCAGGGGATGAGCCGGGTGCAAAGTACAGTGCCCCTCTTGCTTCCAGACAGCTCAACAGGCTACACCTCAGTCCTGTTCACCTCTCTGCTGTCTTCCAGTGGAGATGACAACTGTGCCAAACGTTCTCATTTTATGATGCAGAAAAATGTTAATAGGAAATAGGTTGCAACTTGTGGCTTAAACTGCGTTTGATTGCGAGTGTCCTAAGGTGCGGGGCGTCTCCGCAGCCTCCTGTCCCATCACCCCGGTTTTAAGTGTACTTCAGGTGGTTTTAAGCGTCCTTCTTTTGTAAACCTTAATTTATAATCTGAAGAGATTAAGTAAAACTTTTGCCCTTGACAGCTCTATTGTCTCAAAAGCAAGAGCAGCAAACGATGGGACTGGAATGAGGTGGGCAGGGCAGGATTGAGAGGGGCTTGCTAATGTCTGGGAGGGTTTAAGTTCGACCACTGTGTATCTGCTTAGCACCACCTTGATTCAAGAGTTTGCTCTTCCATGTTTTTGAAGGATCTTTGCTTTTTGGGCTTGTAATTGCTTTGCCAGCTCTTTGAATGTAGGTTTTTTTTATATTTATTTGCACATTCAAGTAAAATAAAATATTGATTTTAAAAGTCTGCAGCTCTCCCCACTTTAAATTGCCTTAAATGAATTGAAACTTCCTGCCCAGCCCCAGGCTCGCTTCTCTTGCCCCTGAAACTGAACTTGCAATAGAAGAGGTGGATGAACTGCCCTTCATGTAGTTGCCAGATTGGCTCCAGGATGTGATGATTTAGGTGTGTGCCAACCCACTGCCACCAGGCAGCAGTCCTTTAACCCTGCCACACTGGGAAGTTAGTGCAGGGTAAGTGTGTGATGCACTCGCTAATGTAAGACAGTGCAGCTGGCTGAGAGCAGGGGAGGCCATGGGGTGGCACAGTTGCTCCATCCAGAGAGGTCTCAAAAGGGACTGTGGTGCTGTGCCAGCAACGCGGAGTCTTTGCGGGTTGGTTTGTTTCACCTTTGCCACGAGCAGTGTGGGATAAAACTAAGGCCCATGCCTGGCCCCAAGTACTTGCACGCTAAATACAACAGACGTTCAAGAGAAGTGACTGATCCCAGCTCCGAGCTCCGTAAGCACATCTGCTACAGGTTAAGCCAATACAACTGCAACCATGAAAATAACCCTCCACCCACCTTTCCCTCAAGCTCCCCGAATTCCTGGGTAATAACATGTTTAACTGTGAGCTCTGTGCAGCAAATGAATGTGTAGATCTTGCAAATTAAGCTGTAGTGATGGGACCCAGATCTGATAGGAGTTTCCTTTACATCACTCTCAACACTTCCGTTGCCATAACAAAAGGCAGCTCTGCTTTCTGTGCAGTGTGTGTCCTGCTCACAGGGAAACAAACTGTTGTTCTCCTAATAACAATCCCCTCATGCATACATTGCATGGGATAGTCTGATTAAAACGATGGTCGTGGTGTCTCGGAGGACACAGTGCGCTTCACGCAAGTCTTCTTGCTGAGATCTTGGGCTGCTCACAGAGGACGTGCCCTGTGCTCAAGAGGAGGGACAGCCAGAGCTGACATCACCTCAGAGCAGTTGGAGGTCTCAGCTTTGGCAAGGACAAGGAAATACAGCTTCAAAATGGTTCTCAGGTTTGTAGGATGGAGTAAGAATTAATGGTTTAACACATTCAATTAAGAGCTGCTCCAAGGAGAACCTGCAGCCAGGATTTGATAGAGCAGGGCCTTTTGGTCTCTCTTTTCTGTTATTGCAGTGATGCACAAAGACAGAGGTGTGAACCAGGCAGAGGTGGTCTGGAAGTATGGGTAAATTTGGGTTGAGTTTTCCTTCCGCTTAAGCCATTCCCCTGAGTCAGAACTGAGTAACTCAACCTTAATGAACCCAGAGTTACCTCCACCTCCCATCCATCATAATTAAAGACTAAATTAAAGTCTAACAGTTCTGAACACACTTGCTGAAGGATGAATCCAGTGAGACCCAGTGCTGACAAGGGATGATGGTCCCCATGCCAGCGTCACTATCTTGCTGAGTAAGGACCAGAAGCTATTCCAGAGCATCCAGCGGGTTGTAATGATGCCAGTAAAACTGCAAGCAAGCAAAAGGGTAAGTGTGGAAAAAACCTGTCTCCCTGAAAGTATTCCACCAGAGGATCCTGGCCCAAAGGCCATCATTTCCCTCTCAATCATCAGTGGAAGGTTTGGGTGTTGCACCAGCTGCGGAAGGCAGAGCCAGCACTGCACCCATGGAAAATGGGAGGCTGTGCTGATGCTGCTGGAAATGTGGCACGCTGCTGGTGCTGGGGCAGAGCTGCTGCCTGTGGTCAGCTCATGGCTGCATCAAACACGAGCTCAGCCTGAGGCAGGCATTGGCTGCACCAACGTTTCTGCCTCCACACCTTGAGCTTGCAGCTGAAAACCCTCTGGAGCTGCTGGGACAGGGCAGAAATAGCAAAGCCCATTATTTGCCTTCTACAGTTTGCTCTTCCAAGCCTTAAAGATGTATGGGATGGGCCAGGTGGTGTTCGCACCCTCCCTCTGAGCTTTAAAACCCCTGTTCTCCAGCACTGAGTCTTCCGGGATCAGAGCCATGGAATAAAAGAGCTCCTTCTCCCAGGAAATGATCTATTGCACAATGAATTACTTGAAAACCAAACTGTTACCCCACAGGGCAGGGATCACACGACTTCAAGAGATATTAACAAGGCATGACAAACTTCTGGCATCAGAATTCTCAAGCAAGCTGTTCTGCATCCATAGCAGTCACTGAAGATCACACAGCATCTGAAAAATGAAGGATCCAGCAACGAGTAACCTCTCTCTGCTCCACTCCAGAGACCTGGCCATAGGAAGCAGGGCTGTGATTTGCACACTATCTGAACCTGATTATGTCTAATTTTTTCTGCACACACAGAATGGAAAGGATCCTGGCTGAGGCATGGAAAATATGTGGCCACATGAGTCATTCTGTAATGGTTCATAAATCCAGAGAGGATCACAAAAGCAAAGCATCTAATATTGCATCTTCCCTGTCCCTCCCAGTGGAACTCCACCTCTCGACACGCTCAGCACAAGGATGTGGGAATATGGTGAAAGCAAAGGAAATAGGATCATTTTCTCCTTGGAACAGAAGAATCTCATCAAACAGCAGCCAGGCTCAGATGTGCAACCTTCACAGAAGAGGCCATTCATAAGCTGAGGAGAAAGAAATGAACTGCTCCTCAGGTTGCCAAACCAAATTCACAGTTCCTACTGCCCGGGCTCCGGCTTCTGTCTTAACTTCCTTGCAGAGGCAGGCAGGGAGTGCAGAGCCTGAAGCCCAGCAGCCTCTCAAGCTATGACCGCCTGGCCCCACTGGCCTCCCCAATCAGTGGGAAGTGGTCACACAGGCTTGAACACAAGCCAAGGGAGGGGATTTGGGATGCTCCCAGCAACGCTGTGTGAGGCAGAGCATGGGAGAGACTTGTACTCTCAAGAAGCTACAGATGGGGGGACCAAGCAGCAAAGGTTTGCTGGGTGGAGACTGCCCATCTCTGCAACAACTCAGCTCCTCTTGGGCTAAAGTGGGCTGCAACTCACCATTATCTACCCACCAGCAGAAGCTTCCTGTGCACCCTTGGCAGGCCCCTTTCCTGCTGGAAGGAGCAGCTCTCCCCATCCCTGGTAGTTTATCAGCGGAAGCCCAATGTCTCCAGGGAGCTGGGGGGGTTCTTGCCACTTCTCATTCTCATGTTATGGTGCTCCAGGCTGGTGCTGATTCTTTCAAATGCACATAGCTCCAACCCACAGGACTCTTAATCAACCTCTGCAGTGAAATCAAGAGGGAAGGTGCAGCTTTGCCTCCAGGGAGCAGGAGCAGAACCAAGAGAAGATGGAAAGGCCCAGCCTGATGCAGAGGCTGCAAGAGCCCACTGTAATCCTGGGGAGGTCTGCCTGGGTCTGCAGCTCTCCTGCACTTCATTAGTTTCTGGGAGGGCTGATACCCTCTCAATCTGAACTACCAGAAAGTATTCTGAGTGTGGGAAAAGACCTTGGATCTCATGCAGAGCCCATCAGGTCTCTCTGTGTGGACAGATACAGGAGGTCAGAGGTGTGTGGGTTCAGTTTACGCCCTAAACCAAATTTAGATTGCATCAAATCTCACCACATTGTTATTTCTAGGCATATTCCGAGGCAGAAAGGAGGCCCAAATGAGTCACTCGAGCTCTCGTCTGGCCCTGATGATGAACTGCAGCTCCAGTATCCTTTGGATCTGGATACAGATGCTCCTCCCAGGCCCACGTCTGACGCTGGAGTTAAGTGTGTGCTCGGGCAGCACACACTGCATGTCGTGACAGCCCCCCAAACGCCTCATCCTTCATGGGCTCGGCCTGGTGCTTCCGTGAGTTAAGGACCAGCAGAAGGAAATGCGTAAGCAGGGTCACTAATCCTGCCTTTCCCACACGGCTCTGAGCACAGCAGGGCACTAGTGGATCCTGCACCAGCATGGAGACCCTCGGGAATGGATGGCTGCCCTACAGGCTGCTGCTGTGCTCTGCCCTCTGGGGACTCTGCTCGGCCTCTTCAGACTATGATGGTGAGTACGTTATCTTTGGGTGGAAATCAGCTGCTTCTTCCAGCACTGAATGCTTGGTACCCTTATAAGATCCCAGAAAACTATTTTTTCTTGTGTTCGCATGGGAGAACACTCTAATTGAGCTTTGTGCATACTCTGCTTGAAGCAGGAGGTAATAGAAGGTGTAATGGAAGAGAAAGAAATGGGTGAAAGAAACTAGAAGGAAAAATTAAAGCAGTAAACCAGAGCACTTGAACTCAAATTCTTCAGCTAAAAGTTAGATTCCCACAGCCATGACCTTACCCTGGCATGGCCCCAGATCTTGGGATTCCTTTGAAAGCTAGGCAGAGGAACTGCTCTCTGCTTTCCCAGGCCTGCTGACGGGTGTACAACACAGCAATCTCTCAGAGCAGTGGGAAACCCACGACAGAGGAATCGTGTAACTTCTCAGCTTTAAGGCTGCTGGTGGTTGCTCCCGCACACCTACTTCTGCCCACCAGCATTTCTCAGAGAACTCCCGCTTCCAGGGACCCCAAATCCATAGCCTGTAGGGGAAGCACTTTGTATACTCTGCAAAGTAGAAAGGTGACTGCACAACCAGCAGCTCACAGCTGCGTTTCTCCAACAGATTACTCTCAGAACAGCACCAGCGAGCAGGTAACGACACCAGAGGTCACCCCGTGTCCCCGAGCCATCCCTGGGGAAAAGGCAACCATCAACAACGTCACCTACCTGCTGATACACGAGGCCACACGTTCTCAGTTGGGCAGCGTGGTCACCGTGTGGCTCATCCCCTGCCTCTACACCCTCATCTTCCTCGTGGGGCTGCCTTCAAATGGGCTGGCCCTGTGGGTGCTGGCCACCAGGGCTGAAAAGTTGACCTCCACTGTCTTTCTGATGAACTTGGCTGCAGCAGACCTGCTGCTCGTCCTGGTGCTGCCCTTCAAGATTTTCTACTATTTCCTGGGGAACAACTGGCCCTTTGGGGAAGGCCTGTGCCGGCTCACCACTGCTTTCTTCTATGGCAACATGTACTGCTCAGTGCTGCTGCTCACGTGCATCAGCGTCGACCGGTACCTGGCTGTGGTGCATCCTTTCTTTTCACGCTCTTTCCGCACCCCTGCCTTTGCTGTCTGCACCTGCACTGCCATCTGGCTCTGTGCTGCTGTTCTCACCCTGCCCCTGACACTGCAGCAGCAGTCATATCCCCTCTATGGAGCAGATGTCACTCTCTGCCACGATGTTCTCCCCAGGCATGAGGATGACGGGTATTACTTCTACTACTTCATCTGCCTGATTGCCTGTGCATTCCTCGCTCCGCTGGTGGTGATGCTGTTCAGCTACTGCTCGGTGCTTCGAGCCCTCCTGCACAGTGGGAAGCGTTATTCCTACTCTATGAAGCTCACAGCTCTTGTGCTGTTCACGCTTGTGGCCTTCTACACACCCAGCAATGTTCTCCTCCTTGTTCATTACTCCAGCTATGACTCCAAGCTGTATGGCAACCTGTACATCAGCTACATGGTCAGCCTGGCCATCAGTACCTTTAACAGCTGTGCTGATCCCTTTGTCTACTACTATGTTTCCGAAGAGTTCCGGGATAAGGTGAGAAGAAGGTTCTTCAGCCACAGAAAACAAACCACCGCATCCCTAAAAACCTCCAAGGAAACACTCCCTCCGAAAAGTTCCAAAGATTCACTGGTGTAAGCCTCCAACCCAGCTCCTCTCTCCCAAGGCACTCACAACGCACGGTGGGGATAAGATGAAGACAAAGCTGGGATTCCACACGTATCATCCAGAGCAGTGTTTCCCAGGAGACAAGTCCTTTCCCCTGTCTGGATAGCTAAGGCTGAATAAACCTGGGCCTCAGGATTTCTTGAGGGATGTGGAGCCCAGACAAGATGTGGACTGCTGAACATGTATAGATCTGTTACTGTGAACACTTCATGAACTGTTTCTGGTCACATATCGCCAGGGGTGCTCTTACCACTACACCTAGGTGTGGGTTTCTTAATGCATCTTGCATGCTGATTGCTATCTGTGTTGGATCTCTTTTTCTGCTCCTGACTTGCTTGCTGTCCTTAAATGTATATTCCCTTCACCTAGAACTGAAAAACAACAGGTTCTTGCAAAACCAGATTTCTGAATTTATCAATAAGATTAGGAGGTACCTGTGGGAAAGGTGCCCTCCTGAACAAAAATACTGTCAAGAGAATACAGAACACTGCCTTTTCTAGCAAGTACATTCGTGGTTTGATTAGTAAGCAACACCACTGTAATGTCAACCCATTGTTGATGGCAACCGTAAAATCCCATTCACCCATCCCTGGGTTTGCAGATGAGCCTTGGCATCCATCATTTCTTTGGGGCAAAGGTAGTGCTAGTGAGTTTTTAAAAATCATCATGTCTCTTGTAGGGAAACAGTAAAGCAGGAGTTGAGAAAACCCTTGCTCATTACCCTTCTCATGTAATGTTTCTGACATTACCCCTCTTTTGTGTAATATCACACACCATCAAGAGCTGTCTCTTATGAAACAGGGGACCAAGCTGGTTGTTTACAGGACCCTGTTACAAAGCTGACAGGATGCAGGCAGCTCACCTCTCAGACACAAATAAAGCACATCCCAGTAACCAGCAAGGTAGAAAATGAGCAATAAAACCTCCTTTGAGCTCCTGAATGCTTTAGTCCTACTGGTAGAGGCATGACTTCCGTCTCCATCACAACCTGCAAGCAAACAACCTTATAGCCTACAATGTAAGAAGAGGCAGACAGATTGTCTTAAAATCGGTTTTTAATAAAATATTTATCAGAATCTAAAGCAAACCCTTTTCTGGACTCAGACTTGCTAAGATTTGTGTGAACAAATGAAAATGGTTCACGTGTACACATGTATGTGTGGGGGCAAAATGCAGGTGAAAAACTAGAGCCTAGCTCCTATGGGTGCAGCTCTGCACACGCAGAAGGTGGTCCAGCTACTGAGCACAGGGACCTGGGGTAGTCAGGGCTGGTGTCACTCACTCAGAACCAGCAAGTACTAAACCCAAAGTGAGGTTTTCTAACCAGATGATCTATTTACAGTAATGGAAAGCAGGTTAGTGTGCATTAGATGTCAATAGTTGATGTCACCAGAGCACGTGCTGGTGTCTCAATGATGTTCTTCAAGCAAACTGAACAGTTTTCTGGTGTTTGTTTTCTACTGAGGCTGATTAAGGAGAAGGGAAAGAAGCAAGAGCAAAACATGTGGACAAGAAAGAACAGTGGATCTATTGCTTTAAAATAAATACCTTGGTAATGATTGCTCTGCATCATGTACAGTTACAAATATATAAATATTAATTCATTGAAAGGACTGCAAGCAAAAATCACTGACAACTAGCACTGCTGCAGCTATTCAGTAACATTAAGTTGATGCAAGTAGGAATCTTAGTGTCTTACAAACCCACTGGCACTTTCTCCTTTTGGAGTGAGGGACCATCAGAAAAAAGGAAAGGAGAAGCATTTCTCTGACAGAGGGAGGCAAACATCTCTAAGCCAAACCAAGTCAAAGGCCAAAGCAGCAGCAGGTCTGCTGTCTTTGCTGGCTTTCAACTACTGGTCTCTTCCTTGGTGAAAAATCCTTTCTCTCCAAACTACAGGTGCTGGTCTTGAAGCCTGAGTTTTCAGTGCTGAGATGTCCTTATGTTCTCAGGGATGGCAGTGTGACTGTTAAGCTTCAGAATCAGAACTGGGCCAAAGCCTATGAGTAACATTGAGTCTGGTAAGGGTATGCTGTGTCCAGTGGCTCTCATAGACCTAGTCCCAGGAAGTTTCTGTATTCCAAGTAGGATTTTGAAGAATGAAAGAAAAATAATCAAGGGAAACTTCTTTTTCCTACATGAGAATTAATGATTACAAGAAACATGAATAACAAATCTGGGATGGGGAGATCTATGGACAGAGGGACCATCAGCTGAGGTAAAGAGGGCAGAGATCTGCTCCTTTACTCCAGTGATAGGGAAGAAAAGGCAACCACAAGTGTGTAAGCGCAAGTTCCTTTATTCAATTTGTTAAATAAAGTTACTTCCTTTAAGTACAGAAAGGAACCAGTTTGGTGGCAAGATGTGGGGGGAGGCAGGGGCTGCCAAGAGCAGATGGACTAGTGATCTCCCTGGAAGTGCCAAAGCTGGCAAGAAGCACGCAAGGTGAAGTCAGGCTGCAGGATCCAGAACCCCTGCACATTACTTCACATGCACTGTCCTGTTCTGACTGTCTCTGTTTAAGGACACTAAGGCTGCTCTGCCTTCATCTTCTGAGGGTCCAGGTCTCTCTGCCTTTTCTAGTTGTAAAACAGAGGTGAGACTCAGCCTCAAACAGATGAGTGCAGTGGCATGCAGAGACCCCACAGAACAAAGCCATGACTGATGGGCTGGCACCACTAGGAGGAATTATTTAGCTGGCAGCAAAAGGGGAATGTCTGCATCTCAAATTAGTGCATTACATGTACCAGAGCCTGAGGGAAGTGAAGGAAGTCAGGTTTAATACTTGGCTCAAACTCTCTACCTTCATCTCCTTCTCCCCAGTGGTGATGCTGTCTGACTGCCCAAGGATCTATGAGAGGACCAAGCAATATAAAATGACTTCAAACATCTACCTGGAAGCATACATGGATGACACAAGGGAAGTAAAGCCAGAAATGGACCAGCGACAGGAAGCCAAAGAATCCAGAGACAGGTCCCATCTTCTGTGGGAAGCTAGTCACACAGGCATTATCAGGGTGACTGTATGCCTCATTCTCCCAGACTCAAAGCATGAAACAGCAGAGGCTGGAACCAGCAAACAGTGGGGTTTGTATCGTGCAGCTTTGATATTTAGAAGAGAAAAAACCCAAACCTCTTGTTGCAGCTCACACTAAGTCTGTTATTTACTCAGGGGATAAATATTGACTCAGGCCTGTGGGTGTACACAATAGCTAGTGCCTGCCAGGCCAGCTGCTTACAGGAGATGGAATTTAGTTTAAAGGCATTTATTTACCTGCCAGACAGGAATGCAGCCACCAGTGCTTCTGCTGTGTGGGCACAGTGAGGACATGGTCTGTTCATGCACACTGCAGACACATAGCACAAACCTCTGCTCAGAAGCAGTGGGTACATATGGGCAGCAGCCATGTCCACATCCTGTGAGGAGAGCTCAGAAGGAAGGTTTGGAAAGTGGCCAGCAAAGCAGCTCTGGAACTTCTGAGAACTTCAAGACCCAGATCTTCATCATGTCAACTACATTCTGCAAATATCTGGCCCCAGACAAAAAAGGACTGGAAACCAAATGTACCCAATGTGTGGGACTGCTCCTGTTTTGTCCCCATATAGTCATTTTTCTGGAAGAAAATTGCCTTCATTCTGGAATGGAATGTCTATACTGGGCTATATTCTTGTCATGGCTCCTGTGTAAACAAGCTCTAAAAAATGAATGGAGCTGAGCTTTTTCCTGTTTCCATTCACCAATGAACACTCTCAAAAGGAGTTTCCATCCCGCTCTGGGTCCTGGTAACAATAGAAGTGGGAAGATGATAAAATATTAACACTGTTTTGCAACAGGCAGTTGCATGTAAATCCTCCAAAGAGAACAATGCTGCTCCAGGCAGGAAGGGAAACCAAAAAAGCTTGGCTCTTGCATTTTTGGAAATACAAAGCTTTTGCTTATAGTTTTACCATGTTGCATGCAGCAGGTCAAAGGGAGCCTCTGTGAGACCAGCCACTGGTACTGGGCAGCACGGCCCAAGGCCTGCACACAGATTACCATATCCAGAACAACTGTTGTATGGTGATCCAATGGGAGCAGGATAAAAGTGATTTGTGAAGTTAGGCAAGCATTTGAAAGGACTGCGCCTTGGGTCAGCTTTGTTTTTATGCCAGGGTGACAAGGAGGGAAGGGCTGAGAAGGCTGCAAGCAGCCTGTATCAGCACATAGTGCAACAAAGAGGGCTCATCCACCCAATCCCTGTCCCTGCTATAGCTGGCAAACTCCCCACTTGAAGCCTGCAGTCAGAGGGCAGACAAAGTCCTCCAGCCCTGACAGTGGATTTCAGTTTCCTCTTATAAAAGGTACCTCCCAAGAACTTCCCTGAACATGGAGCCACTAGGGAAGATTTTCTCCTGTGGGACATTGTGGTGGGTGCAGTAGACTTACGGGCTGGGGAAGATGATTAGCCTCTTGCTATGTCAGAATTAGCAAAACACACTGATTTTTATTATTATGATTTGAGAGACAACTTCTCAGCCATCTTTCCTCAAACAGCAGTTCAGCTAAGCACAAGGCCTGGACTTAGCTTCTAAATGTAGCTAGGAAATGGCATTGGGAGCATCCCGATAGTAGAGAAAACACTTGGAAATGGTCTATAGGTTTGAATTCCAGCCCCTATTTTTCTTACCTAGAGGGCACAGCATATTGGTTTCCTCCCATCCCTGGAAATACTCCAAAGAGGATGAACAAAAGGCAGGAAAATTGACAGAAAAATAATGCTGAGTGTCCCCCTTAGCGCTCCAGATCCCCCCCCATGGGGCAGCAAAGCCTACAGTTCTGAGTGCATCAGGAAGTAGTCATCGTTGGGTTTCTGTTCTGCAGCAGGTCATCTGTAGGATCAAACTCATACAGGAGTTGATTTTGAGCCTCTTCTCTTTATTTAAATTATAGTCTTCTGTTGAAAAGAGAACACAAGGAAGAAAAGTCACTTTCCCATTACGGAACTTTGTGAAAAGTCACTGAGGCTGGGCAGAGAAAAGATTAAAAGATTACTTTTTAATCTGCTACTGATGAGAACATGAGGGTCATGAAGACTTTTAAAGGCTGTCCTAGCGAGACCATGTTCCTGGCGTTCCTTGCTAAAGACCTTAGCAAGTCAGTTGTAAGAATGCTCCTTTAAAGGAATGACATATATTGGACCCAAAACATATACATTCCAGGTTGACTTTCAAACCAGATTTAGGCTCCCCTGCTCACCATTCTACTGTGGTCACTACTTCCTGAATCTTGTCCGCTTCTTTTACCGTGCTTGCTGTTGTCAATTCTGCTCCAAGCTCAAACACATCAGCTTCTGACACATAGGGGTCCGGGTCGTACTCATAGGAGTAGTAGGACAAGTCTGTCTGTGGTGGAGGGCCTTCCTCTGCTGGAAAGGGTTGTGCTTTAGCCAAAGAAACTACAGTTCAGCATCACACATTGCATCACAGCAAAAGGGAATGAGGTAGAGGGAAAGGAATTTTCATTGTCAGGAACCAGTTCACCCTGAGACTTCTGTGTATAGTAAGATAAGAGGTATCTTTGGGAATGCCAGAGGTCACAGATCAGTTACTCTGCACCCCAAAACCACTCTATGTCCAAGACAAGTACCTGAGTTAAGGAGAGACTAATCCATGCAGATTTCAAGCACTGTTTTATCCAAGGGATTTACAAAAGCAGAGGGTGGCTGTGAGGGAGCAGTTCACTTGCACGTCATGATGAAGATCAGTATAAGAAGTCAGATTCCCTATCAGCTCAACAAGAATGAAGATCTTGGCACAACAAAACAGGAGCCTACATCAAAGCCATTCACTTCTCCCTCAGCCTGTACTGGCAGTAGCTGAAATTTGTCTGCTTCAGCACAGTCACATACCACTGAGAAACTTCCATTGACTGGGATAAGAACAGACACATCACAGGCAGAAGGAGGTATTTATCCTCCTTGCATTCACTCCAGTCTATACTAAGACACTGGCAGGAATCTCACATAGTACCCATCACACTCAAACCAGGCTGTGCTCTCTGTGGTGGGTGATTGCTCACTGCTACATAAAACTTCTCGGAATATCAATAGATCCCTGTTTTCTAAACTGTTCCTTGAGCCTGCTCAGCTGCCCATCTTTCCTGTTTGCTTTCTGTATACCCATTTTAATCCAAACCAAAGCAATGACTGAAACACAGTTGTTGCAGGGAGGAAAAGCCCCCCTTCTCCCCCCTGCAAAGTTGGCTGTCTTTAAGAACACCCAAAGCCTTTGAAAATGTTTGATCTCCAGAAATGAAATATCTGAAGGCTCTTCCCTGTTTCCTCCCACATCCTCCCAGCAACAGGCTCAGCCCTAGGCCAGGGAACACTTGCCTGAAAGCAGAGTCAGTCTCTGTGTTCACTCCTTCTTGGCCTTTTCCATATGTGAACCTGCCAGATCATGAGCATGTTGTATGAATGGATGATTGCTGTCCACCAGGGACAGAATTAACATCACAGAGCTCACTCTTTCCAGGAATGCAGCATTGGAGTCAAAGCAAAGATGAAAGGCCGACATTTCCCATTGCATACAAACCACTCCCCCACATCTAAATGTTTGTGCCTAAGCCAATGTTTGCTGAACACGGATGGGGTGAAAGGAAAAAGGGCCCATGGCCAAGTTCAATCAACCCTCAAAGAGCAGCCGCCTGTGAATAATGAGCCTGCCAGGGAGTGTGGGGAGAGGACTCCACCTGGAGCAGAGCTCACTCGATGCTGCTGTTAGGAGTCAGTGATGGGGACACTGTTTCAGTTCTTTTTTTTCTTTTAAATAAATAAAAGCATCCTGATTCCACCCGGAATTTTCCTCAGGCCACTGGCCCTTCCAATGGCTACAGCAGAACTGTGCAAATGATGTGGCTTCAGCTGGAGCTGGACAACATGAAGCTGATGGTTCTGCTGCTCAGAGCAAAGCAACATGCCAGCAGCACCAATACCACCAAGTGGTGGTTCTCCATCAGATACTTGTAGAAGCACATCACCAACATGATACCAACATAACTGTCTTCCAACGTCAGTGGTTATACATTTAGCACTTTAAGCAGAGAAGACTTAGGCAGTTTCAGAAGAGTGTTCATGATCTCTGGAAGCAATTGAAGCACCAGTTCATCAGAGAGATGGTATTGGAGCTACTGAAGATTCCTGAGGCTCTGAAATCCATCCATGTTTTTGTAGGCTAGTGTGACAATTGATTTTAGGAAAGCCAAGAAAAAGGCATTCAAGATACTGATAGTCCAGCTACCCACCAACATCCTCCTCCAGGAGCTTTCATTCCAAACAAATACGACTGCAACAGGCTGTGAGAGCATATTAGCAGAGCTTCAATGCTTATAAAGGCAGAAGTGAGTCCATGCTACTAATCAAAACCCTGTTCCACCCCTGTCAGCCTCAGTAATTCACCTATGAGAAAGAAGGGCTGAGGAAGGGGATTCAGACATGAGCTGTTTCAGCTGAGTCCCATCACCCTGCACACTTCCCTCTTAATCAAGACAATGCTTCTGAAGATGCAAAGAGGATCTACCCATGTGTACAAAAACTAGCTATAAGATCAAACCTCAGCCACTCTGCTGCAACATCTGCTGCAGACTTTTGAAAGGCGTTTTAAAATGCTTTGACATAGCTAGGTGCTAAAAGCAGCACTACATTCTGGTTTTTTTCAGGACCATCTCTATACAATTGCTTACCTCGAATAGCGTAACTCAAAAGCTCTTGCTTATTCTAGCAAACTCACTTCTGTGTGAACTACACTGCAAGGCTGCATTTGCCAGGGTGAGCCTGAGCCCATGAAGAAGTTCCCCACTGTTTGCTGGAAGGAAGCTGCCTCTCATTGTCTCCATTGCTGGGGTAACACAGACAAGAGCTAACAATGAAAGCATCCATCAAACCAAGCTGAGCCTGCACAAGTCACATGGCAAATACAGAAGGATTTCAGACAATACAAACACCTCGTGCTCCTCCAAGAAAACGCTATTTCCTGAAGATTAACACACTGAGGCAGTTTCACCAACCTGCCCTAAGCTTGATTCGGCTCCTGGAGCTTTGCATCCTTTAGGAAATGACAGATTTAGACATGGCTCATCAGAACTCACACTAGAAACCCAGAGCACCTGAGCAGACTTAAACCAATCACATGCTTCAGTGCTAACAAACCAGTGAGTCCAAAGGAGACCCGTGTACAGGAGGGATTCATTCATTTGTTCAACTTTGATTCATGTTCTGTGTGGTTGACCTGAGAGGAGCCCAGAGGATTAATGAAAATCACATGCTGGGCACTTTTCCTGGTGCAGGATTTAGTCAGGTTTAATTTCTGAATGCTCACTCTGCCCCTGCTGCTCAGACAGCTCAGCTCAGGATCTGCCTTCCAGGAGACTCCTAACTTGAACCCGCTCAGATCCCAGACCAAAGCCAGCTCTAAACGCTTGAGCTTTGACAAACATACCCTTATGGCATCCAGGTTTGTTAGCCTAATATCTGGATAAAAATGCCACACACACACTAAAATACAACTCAAAATTTCCGCTCTTGCTCATACTGATAACCTCCCGAGCCAACCTTGCTATTGCCTGTTTCCAACACAGACCAAGGGGTTATTTTCCTTAGACACTTTGATGCAGATTAGTTGAGAAACACTGTTCTGAAAAGGGCTGCATTGTGGATTACTGTCGAGTGCCACAAGTTCTTTCCCAGGTAACCAGATTTTTACTATCCTTTTTTTTCTTTGAATGTAGTGTAATTGCAGTCCCATTTTGTAGCCCAGCAGCAAAACACTTGCTATGGCCTTGAATACCAGCAGGGCTCTACAGAGCACTTCGGGAATGCTGCTTTACAGGGTTCGGATTGCAAACAGTTTCCATGCTGAGTACATTTGCACAGAATAAAAGGCAACTAGCATTCATCTCAGCTATTCCAACAGTCAGGAATCTGATAGAGAGACTCATATATAGTCCCAGTAAATAGAGAAAAAAAGGGAAGGGAAACAGGAGAGACATTACCCACCGTGAAACTGAACGACCTATAGAAATAGTTACAATGGAATAATCACTGTGCTTCTACACCTCAGTAAGTCCATCAGCTTCTGTAGAGTAGAGGAGCAAAGAACAGGATGGCACCTCCTGTTGGACACATGCTAACCTGAGCTTGGTGCTTGACAAGGACACGAGAAGGGACTGAATCTTCTGTTCAAGAATTAAGTTGTTTAACGGTTTGTCAGGAGAGTTAGAGACCAGGGGAAAATTAATGAGTGGAAAGCAGCCAGGAAAAATCTAGTCCAGTTTATTTACTAGAAACAGCATGAAACAAACTATTCTATGACCCTCCACTGCTTCTTGGTGAGATTTATTGTGAGCCATGAGCAAGTTTGACATGAGTCTTGGAAAAAAGTGCAGGAATATAAGCACCAAATAAAATAAGCAGCCAAATTCCTGGCTACTCCATCTATTGACCTTAGCATCTTTGCTCACTAAGGCCCTTTATTCCAAGGAGCAGCTCTGAGAGAATCAAGACTGCCAGCTCAAGTTTTGCACAGAACTGCTACAAACAAAGTTAATCCACCTGGATTCTAGTTCTTGCAATGGTTTGGTCTGTTGTCATGTTCTGTTCAGTAGTTTGTTGAAACACATTACGTCAGCCTGGTTTCAAATGTGATCTTTCCAGCTTCCTATGGAAGAAAAACTCAGAGGCATGTGTGCTGTTCGAACATATGAAGGTTGAGAAAACAGGAGGATCCCTTGCCCAGTCCTATGAATAACTACCTAAACCTTGTATGGGCACTGAATAAAGCAGATCCTGCAAGATGTCCAGAAGGGAAAAGGCCTAGAAGAGCTAGTCTGCTGTTGAACAGTGATCATCCTAAGTTTCCTTGACCTCTTCAGTGTTTCTGATTACTGAATGTTCTGTCTGTTCTAAAAGATGAAGAAGTTCACCATCTTTACTTAAATGTGCTTGAGAGCCATACACACCTTCACACAGCGATAGGATAAGCTTTAACCTTGCTAAAGAAAAATGCTTTGGATAAATGAAAAGCTATGTTATTACCTGTTGGAGTTTGTTGGACACTGGGCTGCTCAGCTGGGTGGGAATGCGTGTCCCTTTCTTCTGGCAAATTCCTGGCTATAAATAAAAGCATCAACCATAAAATGTGTTAATGTATCTCTACAAGATATACCAGAGGTGGAATTCCCACCTCCCTGAGTTACTACACTGCACACCTCGAACGTCCATACAGGATCCCCAAAGAATGTTGTATTTCATGGATGTCTTTTATCTAGGATTATTCACTTCATTTATTAGAATTATTCATACTATTCACTGCTTTTCTCCAAAGTTCATTCTACTTGGTAAAACATGTATTCAGGACAGAAAAACAGTTATTTTTAGCTAAGCAGAATGGCAGCTGCTCTTATTACTTAATCTCCTGCAGTAGGAATGGTAAAATACATAGGTTTTGAATTCTCCTCTTTTCTCTATCTCACATATGTAATTATTTGCTTAGATGAGGATTTGTGGTGGTTTGCAATTAGATCTTAACAGAAAAGGGAACCAAGTGAAACTCACAGGCAGAACATTGAGACATGGGCATCTGTTCTATCCTTGTATTATTCCTGCAGGATGCTACTTCCATCTGGCAATGGTTGGGGTAAATCTGCCCATCTGATCCACACACCGGCTCTCCATCATAGCCGCAGTCTCGTGAACACATGCACTGCTCAAAATACTCATCCTCCAAGCAGCCAAAAATGTTATTGCATGGTCCAGAGTGAACAAAGCCTGGAAAGCAAACAGAAACATCTCATAGTAATTTACAAATGTGGTAGAATTACAAGGTCTGTTGTCTTTCTGAAGGAACCATACTGCAGCAGATTTCAGTTACACGATGAAGCAACTATTTTGTACGGTAGAGGACAGAAAGGAACATCGAGGTTTTGGGGAAGGTTATTCCTTTCACTGATGTGTGAAATTGTTCCATTGTGGGACTCTATTGCAAGATATTTTAAAGCAAGAAAACCAAATTGCATTTTAAAGGGTTTTTACCTTTATTAACGTCTCACCTTGTGCAGGTACTTCCAGAATTATACATTTTATCTTGCCTCTGAAGCAAATAACAGCCACTGTGGTGACTGAAGAGCAGAACACATTGGTCTGTTGGGCTGTCAGAAGTTTAACACTGCTGCTACGCCACAATGTTTTGTAAAACTTCCACTAACAGAGTTACTGAAATAGAGCATTTTACTCATGACAGCACTTTAAGTTCTGAACTCCTGGGAAATACCTTTGTGGGCTCCATCTTTGCTTTGATGCAACTTACCAACCCATTGGCTAGCTGAGCTTTCCACCTCGTTGCATGTTGGTCCATCACAGAGCTCCCGAGCCAAGGGACTGTTTTCACTCACGTTGTAAAAACGAGTTGCTTCAAAAGCTGCAGGCCAGCAAGAATGAGAAATCACAACTGAGCCTTGTGCCTAAAGGTCTAATGCTGCCAAACATCAAATCAAAATAGGCACCTACCTGGTTCATAGTAATCATACACTTTGATAGGAACAGGAGCTGTTTTCCCAACTATATGCTCTCTGAAAGCTTGGAACTTTACACAGGTCATGCACTGGCTAGGAATCTGTATGAAATCATGCAAAAGACTCAGTGTAACAAAACCTGCACTTCAAGTGAAGAGAGAGACCACCAAATGTAGCATGTGCCCCTAATGTAACACACTGCGCTGGACACTTGGGAGGAGTGAAGACACTTCCAATACAAGGTATAGAGACAAAGATGAGTAAAAGGCAAACAGGGTGAATGAAAACATGACACTTTGCTAGCCCTTAAAGCACATACTTGCCATACAACAATGGCAAAGCTGAATTCCAAGATGTATTCCCTGGCTTACCTAACACCACTCCTGACATTAGTCAGCTTGCTAATTCAACTAGCTAACAGTTTACTGCTGATGACCAAGCCAAGAGAGGTCTCATCTTCCACTCTCAGGTACGTGCTGTGAGGTCTAAACTAGACTGCATTTTTACTCTGCCCTTTTAGCAATGACAGCTGTACCTAAAGGTGAGATTATTTTGAGGCAAAACCTAAGGGATATCTGCCCACAAATTCTCTATGGGCTGAAGCTAATCACCTGCATTTCTTATGCTTTGGTTTCCAACAAAACCCACAGCAGCTACCTGCCTCAAAAGAGGCTCAAGCAACTGGCTAGTTAAAGCTGCATGGTAATCTTCATCTGTGAGGGACCATGAACACCAATACACTGTACCTACGCTTGGAAAAGCAGTACAACTACAAGAGACCAAGTCATTACCTCATCAAAATAAAAAAGGACTTTTCTTCCATCCACTTCGTATCGTTTTAACCCAATTTGCTTGTTCATCAATAACTGGGAGGGAGGGAAAAAATCAACAGGTTTAGTTTCATTTTATAGAGAATGGGTTGAAATCAGAGCATAAGAATGATTTTACATTGCCTAGAAAACTGATCAGACATTAAACCCCACGGACTTCTTTGGCTGGAAAAGTATGCTTCAGTAAAGGAAGGGAAACGCAGAGGGGATTGCAATTGCTGTCATACAAATGAGTAGAACGGCATCTGTGTTCTTTTCTGTGTCCTGATGAGGAATGCCTGCAAGGTGCTTAATGCTTAGAGCTCTTCCTGGTGCATTTATCTCTCTCAGATTATGCCTGACACCTCATCCATAATCTAATTGAATAGTTCTATGACTGTTTTCAGTAACAAGGCTCAAGGAAGACCTCAGAGACTCCAAACACTCAATAAAGTCTCTTCTTCACATTCCTTCAGAGCACCAGGGAATGATGCTGCTGGATTGCACTTAAGTATATTAAAGGTCCTCTTCTCCCACCAGCTGAGAAATCCAAAACATTCTTCTGCCAGGAAAATTAATCCTTACATTTGAAAAGAGCAGCCATTTGAAAGAGCCTTTGGCATCCTCCTGAAGAACGGGGTCAGGCCAGGCTTTTGCTACTCATCTTTTCTCCCTTTGAGGCCCAGGGATTTGTAATTCGCATTGCACCAGTCAGGCCTACAGACTACCTCTTCTGCTTGTGATGTACTGGGGCATATATAAGAAGTGTCAGAACACAATCTAAGAGTACTTCCCATACCTGGGGTGCTACTGCTCCTAATCTAACCCGGCCTCTTGTAAAAATACTCTAATTCATCTCCTCCTCTTTGCACCAGAGCTCTGTGTGTATCATGGTCATGGTCTCTGAAGGCAAGTGCAAAGGCCCCCATTTATGGAATTAACTGTACCACCTCAAGAATCTAGTAATTACCTTTCTCATACAGAAAACCAATGAATCACCACTAAAATGTAAATGCTACAAAGTCTTACTTTAAGCTTTCTGAAATAATTACTCCTATGTAACTCCTATTTCCCTATTTGGAATACTGACATCTCAGTACTATAAGGACTATGATGCTGTATGTACTTGATCAGTCAATCATTACTGTTTTGATAAACGGTACTCAGAGCACATCTATCATGTGAAAAACATTTAACCCAGAAGGTGGGGAGGATGTCGGACTCTTGTGTTTTAATCCCAGTTTGGGGATTAGAGTAAGGACCAGAGCAGATACCTAAGTTCTATTCTCCAAACTGTCCTATTATTTTAACCTCTCTGTCAGACAGTCCCATGTGGGACATAGGGATATTTCCTTGTTTTTCATTAATGCTCCCAAGTGATTTTGAGATCTCAGAACAAACACTGTGAAAAGGAGAACAAAGCATTATTATGATGATGTATTAGAAAGAATGACATGAAGCAAAAAGCATTGATTGAAATTTACCCAAACCTGTTACCAACAGCTTTAACTGTTAATTTCTTCAGCACACTGCTTCTAGTTGTAAAACCCTGCACACAGCTTCCTGCTATTACTGTAACTAGCAAAGGAACATGTGTTTAGGTACCACACAATATGGAAAGGGCCAATTTAATTTGTCCTTATAATTTTAGGGGCCTGATGGTGGCTGTTATTACTCAGCAGTAGATGGCTGCAGACAGTCCTTTTATGAGGGCTTGGAGAGGCTGGCGCCACTGGGAAATGCTCAGCTCAGCTAAAGTTGCATTTTTCTGGTGAAGCTTGATATATACCAGCCTGTGGTGACCTCCTGACCTTGTCGACACCCAGCATTATTAGAAGGATTTGTGGCTGCACAGCCAGGGGGGCTGCCCTCAACAGAGCATTCATTAACCATCACTGCCCCAGAGCTGCGCAGGGGTCCGCTCCGTGCACACTGCTCCCTTGTGAGGGCAAACAACAGGCAAGGCAAAGTGATTTACAGCCCTGCCCCTCCTCACCAGGAGGAGAGGGAAAGGCTGGCCTAGCAAGAAAACGCAGCAGAGGGAATGCCAGGGCTTGCCTCTGCTGGAGCCGGTGTCCAAAATACATCCCAGAACTAGTACTGGGTTTTCAGCAGAATTCCATCTTTGTCAGGATGATTTGGATAAGCATTTGATAGCCATGAAAAAAATCACAGGGGTTGTGTCTGCATCTTTATGCATTGCATGAAGTAGCTGACATCCTTCTGAGACTTGCAAGGACTTAACTTGGATCAGCTCTGGGCGGAAGGAGCTCAGCCTTACGGTTAAGAGATTTGGCTCCTTTTCACGTTAAGGCAGGGAAAGAAAGGAAAACAAACTGCATACTATTCCATGCCCAGAGCCCCTAACAGGTGGGGCTACACTGGGATTCTGTTGCTTCTCTACCCATAAAGGCAGGAACGCGGGTTTCAGACAAGCAACCAGATGACACAAGTGAAAGCACAACCAATTGATCTGCTTAGTGCTAGAGAAAATGTGCTGGAGAGCTCTTTCAGCTTAGAGAATAACCCCTGTGCAGCAGCACTGCAAGAGCACATGGGACCTTCTCAGGACTCTTAGCCTCTCAACTATGTTTCCCCACTGAAACTGGTAAATGAAATATTCACCCAGTAGAGCCTGGGCAATGTACAGAGTACACGGATTTATTACTTAACCCAACAATTTTTCTGTTCTTCCCTTCCCACTCTTTGCTTCAACTCTTTCCCTCTGCTGATACAACATTCCATGGGCTTAACACCATAAAGATACCCTGTTGTTCTCTTGCTGTCCCATTTTGAGTTCGCTGGTTCTAAGCCAGGTTTCCATCCATATTTTTTCTGCCGTTTTTGGCATAAATTACAATGAAAAAGAACTTATTTGAAAGCAGAACAAACAACTGTCACTCTAGCACCTTGGGCAGGAGATCAAATAGTAACCAAACCCACTAGGGGCCCCCTCACCTAATTTCCCTCCTTTCTCTTACCACAGGGATACTGCTGGTCCTGCCCCATTTGGATGGCCATATTCAGTTGTTGCACCATTTGATGCATGTGAGAGAGAACATCATCAGACTCAAAGGTTAATAGGCAAATAAAAAAGGGATAAGTTTTACAAGCATGCATTTGAAAACAGAATTCTCAACATGCAGACAAGGGGATCTGATATTTCTCTTTACGGGAATAATTTCCCATCTGATCACCACACATCTCTATGCAAGTATTCCAGCACAACTCCCTCATGTTGAAAGGATGCAATTCTCTTCTCAGGGGCTAATACACACATTTCCCAGGCTTCAGTGACAGCCCTGGAGACTGACAGCCACTTGTGACATGGATTGTACACCCCTGAAGAGGAACACATTAATCTCTTTCTCCAAGCAACTGCAGTGGTGTCTAGATTAGAAATGAGCTAAATCAAGTGAAATCCTAGAGAAGACAAAACAATGTGTACATTTCCTTGAATTAGGATGTCAAATTAAATTGCCTGGTCTTCAGTACAGCTCTACTTTAAAATTCTTCCCCCTAAATCCTCCCCCTCCCAGGATGATGAAGTTATTAACAGAAGATATCTTTGGGAAATAAAGTGCTTTTTAGCTCCTTACCAGTCCTCAAGGATGCAAAGATTTTCTACCTCTTCAATTCAATTCAAAGCTATTGGCACCATGAACCCCACGAGGAACACTGTAATGCTTCCACAACATGTTAAAGCCCAACTAAAGATACAGCCCCCTGTCCCCTAGAGGGCTGGCTGGGTGCAAGGCACATTCTGTCCACCTCAGTTTGGTTTGCAATAAACATGATGTTCTCCCAGAAGAGGGAAAAAAAAGAAAAGGGCAAAAAATTCCAAGACACAGAGCCTCCAAAGAAATGGAATCCAGATGTTGGAGATAACACAGCCCACTAAGAAGCCATAAACAGCTCCCGTTAGAGCACATTTTCACTTCAGCATTTTCCAATGGGTCTTGTTTAATTACTGTGCACTAGGCTCAGTAACAAACCTGCATTTGGCCATGTTTGCTACATTTGCTAATGTTGCTCAGAGCAGCTGTTTACTTCTTTCAGATAAATATTTCGCCATCAGAAATCTCCTGCTCCCTCGTTGTAATTGCATCTTTTCAGGCAGTCCTCTGACATTCAGTGGCATTTGCTTACACTGCTCCCCAAAGGGACTCCCTATCAATGAGAGAGCCAGGTCCTGGCCCAACATTATGCCTTGCACTCTCACTACAACATCTTACCTGCTCTAAGCTCTCAATGTCTGCACGAAACCCGGAGAACAATGGCACTTCCAAGACAGCCATGTTAGAAGATCCAGAATGCAGCCATCTTCCAATGAGAAGAAAGAATGAAAACAAATTCAGCATCAAGATAAGAAACGGTACATGAGTAACTGAAACAAACTTCAGAGGAAAATATTGAAAGGATCTGCTCTTCACTGAAGCACTTTTTGAAAGCCACAGTCTACTTGGTTTTACAAAATCCTCTTTTCTGCTTTTATTCAACAACAACTAAGCACAACTCGCAGTGGACAGAGACGCAAATGGAAGCAGAAAAGCACAAGTGAAGATGTAGTCTTCTGTAGGGCTGCTTGCCTTATTTTTCAATTACTTACTGAGAAAATGCACTTGGTAAAAAAGGAAATAACCCCTTGGAGTAGAAAACACTTCTGTTCTTTCTGAAGCAAAGGGCTGTAAATGGATTGTGATGGAAGAGGAATGTTACTTCCCAGTTCCAGACAGAGTCATTCAACCCTGGAGTTATGGAAATGGCTATCTCCCTCCAGCATGGAACTGACGCTTTGCTTCTGAGTCAATGAACTCACTCTCACATTAGCAGCATTAAAAGAATTCGCTACCTATATTGTCCTCTATAATATCAATGGAGAGCCCAAAACGCACTGCAATTCAGACTTGTCACTGAGGAAAAACAATGCAGGAAGGGGTGGAGAGAAGGTACATTTGGGCCACTGCAAACAGATTTCCATTTCTTGCCGCATGGCAGAGGAGCCTACAAGGTACTAGGAAGATCCTGCTGACTCTGGAACAATGTTCCTTTTCTCTGCATTCGCATACAGTCAGCTCTGAACTACCCCTCCTTGGCAGTTTACCTTTTTACTGTTTACTGGCACCACAAAGAACACGAGCTTGGACCAGAAGGGCTTTTTGGCTCATGCTCATCACAGAGGGAACAGAGTACACAGCTTTCAGCACCAAATCTGCCAGGGCTGAACTGGCTCCTCAGGGCTACTTGGAAGCCCTCACAGCCAGGGGGCTGTGAGCTCTCTATAAGCACTGCAGGGAGCCAGCCTGGGTGTAACACCACACCCCAGCCCATATGCACACAGTAGCATGGGATGGGCTATGAACAGATCCAGTTGGCTTTGTGTAAGACAGCTCAGGGCTGACAGTCTCCTAGAGACATTAAACCTGTTAATCCCAGTCTAACTCCATGCACCACACTAAAAAAACCCATAGTAGCCCTTCACCTGCATTTTCCCCATTTTATTAGATATCTCAGCCTTCTACTTCCCATCCAGTTTTCTCTTTAAGTCCTTGAAAGCATACCAAGGACTTCACTGAGCATGACAACACTTAATTACATTCTGAAGAGCACCTCCAAGCTCAAAACATTTCAGTTGTCATCCTTAGATGCACTCCTCTATTTGCATTGCCTAAATAAGATGATGAAGGAGTTAAAAGAGTATGATTACAAGAAGAGAAGGAAAGGGAGTATTTCATTTGCTTTTGTTTTCTTTCCAAGCAATCAATCTCCTCGGACTGGGCTTCCTCTCAAATTTCTGTCTTTGCTCCAGCAATTCCCAAGGCAGAAGTTTCAGAAACAACAGAAAGGTTGTGTTGATGCAGGGCAAGCTCCTTAGTTACAGGCATCTTCAAGGGATTGACAAGACTTTATAAGCCTACCTCCCAACTACAAGCTGCAGCACTTAGGCAAAGGAAAAGGAGGTTGAGAAAGTGCTTTTGTGTTATATACAGCCAGAAGAAATTAGTATGTTTCTTGTATCAGTGAGTGTATCAATATAGATATGCTGATCAGCAAACTAGACTATCTCTGAGAAGGAGGCAGGACATGAGTTTCCTACCTAGTGCATGTCTCCAGTATGACTTTGTATTCCCGATGGTCCTGATCTGAAGCTGGGTCATCATCATCCACCAGTGCCCTCTCTCTGTGCAGGGCTTCAGGGCGATTCTCATCTGGAGAGACAGACTGCAGGGGATTTGGAGCTTGAAGGTGCTGCTCTGACTTTGGCTCCTTCAGGTTCACCAGAAGCTGGAAGGCTGGTTTAGCAATGGGATCAGGTACATTGTAAGTGACATCAATCTGCAGCAGAAAGGAGGGAAAACAAAACCAAATCAGGGAAGTTTATTAGACCCCAATATTTCACAGCATCTACAAATGTTCCCTAAAGAGCAGCATAAACACCAGATCTCTTCAGAGGGAGGTAATGGTGGGCACAGAGGCAACAGAGGCTTTACAACACAGTTACATATAGGTAAGGCTGTGCCAGAGCAGATTCACCCCAGTACGATCACCTTTACTTCTATGAGTTAAAAGCAACACCATGTAATACAACTACTTTGACAGAAATTCAAAGTGTAACTTCCTCCTCATAACAAACTGGGATTAAAAATGTAGCAAATAGACTATGAGTTCAGAGATCATCTGCTCACATACTTTCTCCAGCCCCATGACAACTTTACCTGCATCAGACAGCAGCCTTCACCTTTGGCACTCACAAACAGTCCCGTTGGAATACTGGGGATCTGGGGAGAATCCACAGTTAAGACACAGACAAGAATGGAAATGAATATAATTTTTTGGGGTTATTCTGTACAAAATATCTTTCTGGTTATAAAGGAGACTGCAGAAGTGGAGTGAGTATGGCTTATTCTTTCCAGCCACCTGCATTTAACAATGGTAGAAACAAGCAGCAGCACAAAATAAGCATCAGGCATTAGTTATGGTGAAAATGCCTTTTGAGTGCTGCCTTCTTTGCTTCAGAAGCCAGACATAAAACTCCAGAAAGTTCCAAGATCTCAGCATTTAACTTGTGCTTTTACCACTTCTGAACTTAGCGGAGCTGTCATTCAGAACCCAGCCCACATGGATTGCTTTAGAAATTTGCCTACATGAACACAAAAGCACCTACCACTGCAGTCTGGAGGACTTTTTTATTCATCTTGTTAAGCTCAAATGTCTCCTGGTAGTCTAGATTAGTAGAAGCCAAGGAAATGGTAAGGTTGACTCCTCCAACGTAAGAAAGGATAGCATATTCAGCCAGAGCCTGCAGGGCTACACAAGTGTCCTAGAGATCAGAGTACAGGAACATAGTAAACTTACAAATAAGCACTGTGCTTCACAGTCATTAGCTTCTGGTAGCAGAATCTTCTTTATTAATTCAGTAAGGCAAAGAAATAGCAGGTTTTATTAACTTTTTCTGTCAAAGGCATCTGCAAGGACAAAGTCTAAGCTCCTTTCAAATTATCAGTCCAAGAAAGAAGTGGTAAAGAGCTCTGGAAAGCCTTAATTCTTACCAGGACATGGACAGTTACTGTCTAGACTCTAGAGAGAAACTGTGCATTGACCATTCCCGAATCAATTGATTTCCACAGTTGATTATGTATGCATTAAAGCTTCCTTTTTTCCAGGCAGCCCACCTGAGTAGATGAGAATCCTCCAAGAGCATTTCTTTGCTGTGAAAGCCATTTTACTACTGGGAGGGCAGAGGCCACATCTCCTAGAAGTGTGTACGTCAAAAGGGCATAAGAGGTCATTTCCACTTCTGCAGAAACAACTGGAAGGAGTGGTGGAGAAAGAAAGTAATCAAAATACTATCTGTATCATATTAGAAGAACCAATGGCTTTAAGTGACTTGAAATTTATAGCATCATTCCCTGCTGTTACGGTTTTGATAGTTAAAGTCTAGGAAATCAGCTGAAATGCCAGTGACTGCCAATAAAAGCTGGGGGTACACTCCCTAGATCCATGTGGAAATACAAAACCAAACAGCTCTAAAATTAAAGCTGAGAATGTTTGACTTCTCTCACATTTCCATTTCTAAAGATTCCTCCCAGCTGGAATCCCATATGGCTCTCACTCTCCTCTACCACTCACTGCCTTTATGAGACTGGAGTGAAAAATGCCAAGATAGCTGGGGCTGAAAAGACAGTTCTGCCTTGACCACATCTTGCTCTGTCACATACCTGCTCTTAACTGGTTCTTTCAGCATAATGTTACCTGCCTTTTGTGAGCTCTCATTTCGCGTGGACCCTCCCCTGACTCTGCCATTTTTAGAATCCCTTGTATTACGTAAAATCATATAAACACATGCACTCATTGCCCTGCTGCTGCAGCCCAACCCCTTACCTCTGTCTTTGCAGTACAAGTACCTGATTGCAAGAGCCCGTCATTAAATCCCATGAAGGTATCTTCATCAGTAACAAGAGTTCCTGTCAAGCTCCAGTGTGTAAAGCCATCTAGAAAAACAGGACACTGGCATATGTATGTTATTACAGCAGGAGTGCAGTTAAGCCTCTGTAAAGGGGAAGAATCAAATTCTATTTTTGCATTGACTCAGACAACAGATTCCTGCCCTGAGCTGCACTGTCCTTCCATTTAAACAGGCATCTCCTGGGCAAGAGGCACCCTCTGCAACTACAAAAATAATTCACTGCGACAAATTAGGTAATTCTTGGATTTTGGATTAAAATACAGCATCAGGGAATGCAACATGCTCATATCAAAAGGAAAAAAGCAGCAGAGCATCTGGTGCGTTTGCCTTCTTTTGGTGTCAGCTGCACGCATGGAACTAAGGTACCCTTTCTACAGAGAATCAGGAAAACTCTTGTCTTACAAAGCCAAATTGTGCTGTGAGGAAGAACCCATGCTCTCTAGTAACTCATATCATTCCAGTTTCAAGAGCTATTTGCTTGTTCCTCTAAGAGGACTGGCAGTTCAGGGATTGCCAGGGTGGCCTCAGGAGCACAGTACCTTGTGTAATAGCCATGCTGTTCATCTTCCGCAGCATCACAGCAGCAGATGGACTGTGTAGCAGTGTCAGGGCATACGTAGTCAGGGCAGTAGTGTAGGGATCTTCTGCTGAATACAAGTTGGACTCTAAGAAGTGTTTTGCTTTGTCAACAGCTGATCTTTCTTCCTATATTTAGGGGAAAGAGCCCAGACATATTACCAGCCTCTATGTGACGAAAGAATCAGTTTCTTTCTCATTACAAACCAAAAACACACTGTGAAAGATGCATTTTACTCTCTGCAGAATGAAGCTAACTCTTTCCTTTCCCTAAGGAAAACCATGCATCACAAATTAAAGAAAAAAGGAGCAAACAGCAGAACAAGAATGATGTAGGCTGAGTCTGAGTCCCATTTATTCCCCCCTAAAGCTGAGGAAATGTCATGCCCCTGCAAGGCAGCAGATGAACAGAGCAGAAGTGAACTCTACTGTACGTCTGATTGTGTTCCTGACGCTCTGGAGCGTCTAGCAGACGCCAGAGGATAATAAAGGCCAAGGTTCCCATGGGTCCCTGCAGCCAACAAGCATGTTTTATTAACTCCCTCAATGACGTCACCATGTAGGAACGTGGCTCTGATAATTTATAGAAACAATTTAATTGGACTTGATGTAATTTAGTTTCCTTTGATTTCCCTGTGGCACTAACCTTCCCCTTCCTCATTTCCTAGCTAAGATCATTAGTAACACTTGCAAATCTCCTCCAGGAAAACCATTAGATCCACATAAACTGCACTTCCAGCAAATAAAAATGCTAGGGCTGTCTTGACACACACACAGCAGCCTAGAGAGAGCATCACATCACTTCTCAGAAGAGGGGGGAAACTGCTGTCAGGGAGACAGAAAGTTACTCTATTGCATTAGAAGATTTTCCGAATATATATATTAATTTATAGTCAGGTTGAATGCCTTCCACTCCTGCAAGAACTGGGGGTTAGGAGGTATCTGCCTGCAGCAGCAGTATGGTTTCACTCATCAAGCTCTAGAGGGAAGCCATCAGAAATGCTGAGATTATCACGGGGTTTAAAATAGACACTGCCCTTTGCACTGGGTGTTTCAAAGACTCCATGAACTCACTGGGTTTCGCCTGAATGGGCAATGCTTTTGTCCGACTACAGATCACTAGGACATGCTGCAACATCCACTACACCTCCAGCTCTACCTGTGCAGACCTTGTCCACCACCAATCTTTCCCTTGGCTGGTGAAGGGCTGTGTTCAAGACATGCTCAGTGCATCTGCAAGTGGATATGTTCCCAGCCAGACTGGGAATGTTTAACTCTGGTGTTACCTGAGCATCTCCATCCTAGTGAAATCAAATGCAGGCAAAAATATAAGAGAGGAGAGAAACCCTTTTAAGCATGATTTTTAAGAAGGTATCCCTAGATTCTCTAGTATAACACCAGTTGTACTGGAAATGATTGGTTTTTTTCCTACTTCAAAAATGATGCAGCATAATTGCTGTTCCTTTGTAGCTATTCTTTTTTCCGTAGTGTTCCTGTCCTGTCTCATTACAAAGAAAAGAAACATTTTTCTCCAGAGTCCTCAAATCCAGCACATTACAGGAGTGCAGCTCTCCAAAGAGACTGTAATCTAATAGCAGTAGCATTTTGGCCACTGTAGTAAAGGCAGACCACAAAAGTTTCCTGCATCCCAGAAGCCTGTTCAGCCCTGGTTAAACTGCTGTTAGCACTCAGCTACTTAAAGAGTTTTTGAGTACATAAAAAAAGAAGCCACCAGCACCTGCATAGGCTGCAATCCCACCTTGAAATGACAAGGCAGAAAACACTTTTTGCAGCCATTTATGGGAGAGGTTGTGGGATGGGGTTGCAGGGAAGAGTTTTGCTCTGGGGTAGAATGATCCTTGAGCTGATGGCTGAAGGATGGAAGAATAACTCCAGAATAACTCCAGAACAGATTCCTTAACTTTAGAATAGTCTCAAGGCCTTCCAACAGCCTCTGTGACCTGGTATCATTCTAGTGAGCACAGAACCTCTGAAAGTGAACAGCAGTAAAATCAAGCTTAAAAAAGAGAGAATTTGTAGAATATGTAGAAAATGAGAGCTATTTTAACCCAGCTTTTGTTACCTCAGAAGTTACACCTGTTTCCAGAAGAGACGCAACCACATAAGCTGTCAGGGAGATCTTACCATGGATTCCACCCTGGAGGGCAACAAATAGAAACCATTGAGTGAAAATGAGAGATAAGGATGCTGGATAAAAGGATTCTTGAGCAAGACAAAGGTTATGTAATAAAGGAAGCTCTGGCATCAGGGACCTTCTTTTGCTTTGCACATAAGGAGTATAAAATTTAGGAGCCCAACCCAACGCTGTAGCTTCCTGGTCTGGGAATAGCCTGAGAACACACCCAATGCACAGAACTTCATACTCCAAGACACCACTCTGAAATGTTTTATAAGGCTTGACAGGTTGGTGCCCATTACCATGGGCATCACACAGATACCCAAATTCTCCTGGTTCTTCCCTGTACTGTTGTAGCCTTTCAAGTGCAACATTTGTACTAGCCGTAAGGAAACTGCATCACTTCATGCTTTGACAATAACTTTAAAAATGCAGCTATTACATGATTTTGAGTCTGCGCAGTTTTTACCTGAATGTCCTTATTTAGTATCCTGCCCATAGCAGGAAAAGAACCATCTTCTTTCTGATGCTGGATGATCCAGTCTTTGGCAGCTGTGAGTTCTTTTGGGTCAATGAAAATAAACCCACGAGACTGTGCAAAGGACTTAAGGACAAAAGCTGTGAGCCTGTAAACAGGAATTTATCATCTTTACTAAGAAAAGAAAGAAGAATGTATCAGTGAAGACAACATTCTTAGAAAGCACAGCTACTACAAGTCTTGGGGAAACACAAAATATTGTTAAAAACCATTGATGGTATAATAAAAGCACTTGAACGTTGTCCACACGTGTGGATAAGTGCAGGATTAAGGGTCAAATTAAACTGAAAAGTGTAACAGGAACTTAGCTATGTCTTAGTTATGACACTCTTTGAAATTCAGTTCCCTTTTATAGGTGCTCATCTGTTACCCAAACTATTAAAGCTTTTAAATTAAGAATCAATCTCCTTATAAATATGGAATTACTTCAAAAGAGAGGAGCAAATTTTCCAATTTTGTTACGCTCTTAACTAAAAACAAAAGAAATCCGTTGCTGAAGTCCGAGGCTGTCGTAGACTTCATACAGGATTAAGAAATAAAGCAACAGGAGTGTTTTTGGAATTCTAAACCTCTGACATGCAACAAGTGTGAACTCTGGCCAGCTTTGGAAATTGAATCATTCCATTTACAAGCCTCAGAGGAATGGGAGGGTAAAAAGCATGCTGCCTGGCAGGGGATTTTTCAAGTGTTAAGTAATCCTTTGTCACCATATTTTACATCTAGGGACTGGGAGATGCCAGAGCAGAGATAAAAGTTTACAATCTTAGAAACAGTGAGGCAGCCGCATCATTGAAGTGGTACCTCCCCTCAAATGAGTTCATGAAGAAAATCAGTTTCAAGCAAAATAAAGAGCAGCTAGAGAAGACAAATGACAGTACAAGTAAATGAATGACGACCAGAATCTGCTACATCTGAGCCATTACAGTCAACTAACATACTGATGTGATGTAGCACAACCTTAAAGGCTGTCGTTTCCTAAGGGAGACATCAGTGAGATGAGCTGATTTCCCAGTTTCTTGCTTTCATGTTGTTTTAAAGATTCTGCATCTCAATTTTCAGAACATAAATCTGTACATTCCATTTCATCCATGATGGGACATAAAGCACTTGGGGAGAAAGAGTTCTTTGGGTTTTTTGGGGGTTGATTTTGGTAGTGGTTTTTTTTTCCTATCCTGGTAGAAGCCTCTGCCACTTCCAGTGGCAAGTTTCTCTGTACATGCTCCAGGTGAAGCTCTAGTCCCTAGTGGAATTAGGTGCTTAAATGCCTCATGTATTGCTACTCCAATTCCACTAGACCAAATACGATCCTAAAGGTCTAAAGCCTGGACACACAAGTAAGTGTGACTACCTTAACTGCCCCTCAGTCTTGAAACAGCTATAATACACCCAATAGTGTAGCATGAACACTGCAGCATTGAAACAGTAAGTCTTTGGCCATTGAGTATGATTTCTATTCTCCACGGTGTGTCACACCATGATGGAAGCTGGAAAATTACTCTTCTTTCGTTGCCAATTGTGTATTTTTCCCATTTAGCAAACACTGAATTTTCTATCTCTGTTTTAAATAGCAACTCACCACATGCTCCCTGAGGAATCCCTCTCGCCAAAAGCACTGTACGAACCATCTTGTCTCTTGTAGGTCAGCTGGCGCTGGTAGCCTGGAAGTCACAAAAGAATTGAGGGAGTCCAAAGTCCTCACACAGAGGAAAGTAAGTATTTCAAGTGATGAAGACTCAGACCATCTGGCTCTCATATAAGGGATTCTGCTGCTCGAGGCAACCTCTCATTTTGCTGTGAGGGATAAAGCCAGCTCTGTGTACGTACACTGTGGCTTACTCGGAAATCCATTCAGGCAAACATCTGGAAGACTACAACTGCTAAAAATGGGATCTCCCTCTGAAAAGAGGCAGTATTAAAAGAAAGATTTTTATTTAAGTACACAGCCATTCTCCATCCAGTTTCCTGAAAGCACCATGCAGATGGACATTTCCATGTTGAATGCTGAAAAGAAGCACTCTCTACTGGAACGTCTTTTGAGACTGAAAATAGTCAAAATGCTTTTGCTATTAGGAAAATAATTTGCTCTTCAAACCTGTTTGTCTTACAACCGTGAACAGCCCCTCCTAATAAAGGGAACTCCTCTCTATTGAGGAATACAGAACACGTCTGCTGATAAACCCCACTGGAACTAAACCCTTCAAAATAGGCATTTCTGATACGGAGATACGTCAAACCTGCAGGAAGACTGTGTCAAAGACACTGCTCATTTAATTCTCTGACATGAGCAGACGTTTTCTTCCACACTGCATGGCATTTTTATGGGAACAGATTACTTTTTCATTTCCAGAATGTTTCTTTGTTGATCTCTCCAGATATAGGCAACCCCTGAGCAAGGGCTGCCCGTGACTCCCACACTTTGCTCTGTTGCTCTACAGCCTTCCAATAGTCTAAGGGAATACTGTAAGAATGGTCTGAAAAAATGGGATGAACGCAGCTCTAGAGATTAATATAGTAAAAGCCCCTTTGTCTGGGAGGTGTGGGCTATGTAGCAGAAAGCATTAGATTGCTTTTCTTCTACACAGCCCCCGTAATTTACTACTGAGCACTTCCTCCTTAAATTTTTCCTAAGTGTTCCTTTCCAATGCATCAGATGGACAAATTAACTACTCATATTTCTGTATCAGTCTTATTTACTCCTTTCTTTCATTCAAATATTCATTTTGAGTTGACTTAAGCTTCACTGCTCTTACATTTATTCTTCATTGCTTGCTAGATTGGTAGTGGAACAGACTTCATGTCTCACTTGCTCCTGAAATCCTCCTGTTCTAAGCATTTCCCTAGCTGCTTGGGCTCATAGGAGAGGTTCAGCTGTCTGGATTTCCCCTGTTCACCTGCTTTTGTAGAACTGCATTTGGGAAAGCAGAAAACTTACTGCCTAATTTAGCTCAGGCCACTTCCAAAGAGCAGGATATGGAAACTGTTGGGTAGCAGCACTTTCTACGATGGATGACTAAGCGATGAAAAAGTGTGCTGGCTTGGTAAGTCACAAAAACCTTCAGAGTAAGCAAACAGACTTTCCCATCTAAAACCTTATATTTGGCAGGGCTCCAATGCACACAGGAAAGTTGAAAGCTCTTGGGGGTTTCTTCTGTAAGGGTTAATCAGCAGGCAGAGTTTGGAGCCAAAAACCTGGCAGGTTTGCAGATTTGTAAAAGGAAACAAAAGCAAACAATATTGCAAAGGAAACACTGACCTGGACTAGGAAAAGATCCCCTTTGTCTTTCTGCTATCAGCAAGCAGAGAAAATGACCAGTGAAATGCCTGTAGCCAGGCAAAGGAAGCAGCACTGGGGTTTTGCTGCTGAACACAAGAAATAGACTACACATTACACCTAAGATTTATATTTGCAGAGGAGAACCACCTAATCCTGTTACCTCTGTTTTCATGATATGACTATTGTCTGACCCATACACAAGACAGGTTTGTCCCTTTGGGTCATCCCTGTTTTCAATGATCACTGACTTGTCCTGAGAATTGTATTTAGCTATAAAACTATTTTGCATGTGGCTCTTCCCAACCAAATGCTGAGAAAAAACAGTGCATAAAAAGATAGATAGCTTTGAGCTGTTTAGTGAGGTAGGACAGGACACTGAAAAGACACATAAAAGCCTTTGTTATTGGCCCTGGAGTAACTACTCTGGATACTAAGTTTTGATTTTGGGTATTCTGTTACTAAGAAAATACTGTTAAAAAAAGGAAAGTTCAGAGAAGAGACACAGCGATTGGGAATACAACTTACTCATAAGAAAAGGCCTCTAAATATACAGATTTCTACTAAATTTAATTCTCCTTGACTTTCTGGAATGTTTAAACAAATATAGACGTAAGCTGCCTAAGTGAAAAAAAAATAAAAGATAAAACTTTAAGCAATAAGCATGTAAACCAGGAATTATTGAAGGGAAATGCTGGCTACATAGCAAGGGTAAGCATCTCGCCATTAAAATCTGTTCACCTGTGAGATTATCCTACAAGAAATGATGAATCCTTATCACTGGGGACACTGCTAATTAGAAAGTACAATGTGATACTACTGATTTTAAGTGTAGTTAATTACCTTGAACAAGGTAATCCGTAGCTTCGCTCTCCACCTCATGACTGAGTTGTTTGGTTTTCTGCAGGTATTTCAGGACAAAAACATTAGGAGCAAAATGGATCATGTTCTGCTCCCCACATCCAAATGGTAACCGCAAAAGATTGTCCAAGTTGTTCAGTGTAGGACCCATCACATCTCCTGTTTGAGAAAGAGGCAGTATGTTCAGTAGCAAGGAAATGCTTTACTTCCTTTTGATGTCTTACAATTAAAATCCACCTGACTACACTAAATTCTACTAGCTACAGACACTCATCTTAAAGAAACTACACCATAAGTTGAAAGTCCTTCTAATGTTAAGTCTTAGCCCTTGAAGCTTTTGCTGGAATAAAGGAATTTCACGCTTCAGAGTTTCATTGTGCATGACTCCTCAGTTTGGGCTCCAAGTTTAAACACAGTACAATTTTTGATTAGGAAATGAATACTATCAATTCAAACAGACAGTGCCTCTGCAAAGCCCTCAGATGGCATCAACTTTTAGACACTGTCAACTCAAACAGGGTTCAAACAAATAACCAAAAATCCCCCAAACAATTATTTGCCCCAGAATTAAGCAGCATGCACCTTTGTGACAACCTATGACTATCTTAGCTGGTATGTATTACTCAAATACTGGTCAGAAGCAAGTAACAGCTGGGGTATCTTTTCGTATTTGATAACGGGTACCTAGTGATACTTCCTCAGAATTGATACCTATTATTGAAGCCGTAGCTCTTTCTGATCCTGGAATTATGTTGTGGGGAACTCCAAGAGTAAATGCTTCATTGTGATTTTCATCAGTCTCTTCTTTTCTCCAAATTTTAAACTCTCCCATTGACCCCCAGCCTGTGGAAAAGCCAATGTACTTCACCTCAAGCTGTTTGGGGACTGTCCACTCCACAATAACAGACTCATTTAGCACCCGAGTACCATGGCCAACCTGAAAGAAACAAGAAACCATGCAGTTCCAAGAACCCACATATATGAAGTCAGTCTGCCATGCATCCTTGGACCTAGTAACTTATGTGTACATCAGAGAACACTGTAGACAGATCAGTACCTTTCTCTTTCCCACCCATAAAACATTCCAAGGAATTTTAATGAGAATTCCAAAGGCTTGAGCTCCGTAGCTTTCAGCACACAGCACTAAAAACACCAGAGACTGAGGAACCGAGAACATCATTTGGCAAGCAGATATGTGCTGATTAAAACAGCCCAATCAAGATTTAATATAGAAAAAGCAACAGGAATGCAGCTTCCACCTTCCTAAGCAAGCCTAACAGAAATCTACCACACATGTGCTCAATCTCCAAGAAAGCAAGAGACTTCCAGACCATTTAATTGATAAATTCACTACCTGGATAATTCCATTTTTCCAGCTGATCCAAAAGCTGCGGAATTCATCCCAGGAGAGGATACCAGCTGTGTCCTTGCTGGCCACCGGCTCACCCATTTTGCTTATGGAAATCCATGTTTTAGTATTTTGATGTCCACCAATAACAATTTCTGTCATCTCTGCCATGTCATGCGGACCAGAGGACAAGGCCAGGTGAGCATCATTGTGTGCCTTCACAGCGATGTCAAAGTGCGTCATCTGGGCAGGTTTCTGCATGTATTGGTACTCATATTTGTTAGGTGTAGAAATGTGTATTTTCTCTAGTCCGAAAAAGAATGGAATATTGTAAGAATTAGAGCTTAACTCCCAATACTTCAAAATCAACCCACACCTGATGACTAAAATGTAAACAGACTTTTCCTAAGTACATGTTCTTTTTTCCATCCTCTCTTAAGCAAACTATAAAAGTACACGTGGATGTTTCTTCCCATCTTCTATTTATACTCCCTTCTAATACAGAAGATCCTTCAATTCAAACTGCTGAGCTGGAATTCTTATGAAGTCTGTAAGTGATTTTGCAGTTCTAATCTAGTGGTCAAAAGCATCTCTGTTTAACTACTGGAGTCAACTCCAAGCTATCCAAATCTCAGGCAGAAAGCACATACTTGATTCCAGAACTGAATTTTAACACATCAACTGCAAATGCAGCACAGTCACAGTTACTGTCCACAGTGCTGAATGCTGAACCTGTTTCGAAAGTAAAGGAATTCAATTGCCATTTCCAGAAATCACTTGGGCAGTTAGAGCAAATTCATAATTAGCCAGCCAGGGAAGAAGGACTCTTTATTCAGGAGCTCCTCCTACATCCCAGAACCCAATAACACAGAAATGGAAACAAAGAGGTTTTATTATTATTTTTCCCCATGACATGAAGCCACATATTTCTATTTATAACAAAAATCAAACAAACTTAATATCTCATTCAAATCATGAACTTACCATTTGGGCAGAAGAACACACTATAGGTGTATTCTCTGGACAGTCCCTCTGGCTATATAAAGACAGAAATCCATACGTAAAAACACAGTGCTGGCATTAGCAGTAACAGCTATTCAGTTTTACTCACAAAACACAGAAACAACATTCTGGTGCTCTACAGTGGTTTATACCCTTTATAGAAAAGTTCTTATGCTAGATCCCATTAGCTAGAGAGATGCTAACCACAAATCTCACATTGCAGCACACTGGTTAGATGAACATAGCAGGCTTAGCTGAGAAAATGTCTATCCCTTTTTCGTCTGAACAGTACTGAAGATTTACAGGCAGGGACTCAGAATCCAATAGGCTGTTTCTGTAAATGCACCACTAAAACTGATCATTTCCAGGAATATAAACGTGAATCAACTTGAAGATTCCTATAAACCTGCCCACATACCATTGAATACCTAAAACCTTCCATAACTTGCCCAAGTAGTTACAACTGTTTTTGCAAATTATTACAAATTCATGTTTACTTACCTCAATAATAACACTGCTGCGAACGTAATCTACTGCCACTGGGATCCTTCTGTCCAGATAATTGTCCTCCGAATGCTTGCTATTCTTTAAGGTCTGCATCCCATCCTGACAGCAACTGGTTCCACCGTAAGCAAAAGCTTTTGCTAAGAAACAGAAGGGGAAAGAAGCAGAGCCTTTGAGACAGGAGGATCTTCAGGAATTCAAGGGATGATCTAAATTAATTATGATACAGCTTATTAACAATATAGTGAGTGGTCTGTAATTGCAGCTCTCTTATATCACCTTGACTCCATATTTGAATGGTCACATCTAAAACTGGACGCTATTTGGACAGTCACAGGGCAACAGAGAAACTCTTCCCTAGCTTCCAGGGCTGCACAGTTTTTACAGTGATTATTTGGTTGAAAGATACATAAAAGTTATTGTTAGTCTCTTTTTAACAATGGCAACTCATCTTTTCAGGCAGAGGTAAGAGGTCCAAACCTTACATGACCACATATCACAAAACAGGGAATCTCCTGAAGTTTGTTCAGACAGACTCTTCAGCTCATTAGAGTTAGAGAAGATGTTTCTAAGAAACAAATGAGGTGGAAGAGCAAAGTTGGCAGTCAGTGGAATGAATGATTCCACTTCGGAGTACGAAGGTAATATGAATTTTCTTCTGAAAGAGGAATACAAAGGAACACTTGCAAAACTCCTTCAAGCAGCAAGCTAGTTTTATATCTATACTACCAGTGATGTTGCTCAGTCCAAGCTCATTGAAGGATAAAACGATAGAGGTGGGTTTAGCTTCCCCAGGGCCAACGCACTTCTTTCTTGTCAGATGGTGTTTCCCAGGATGCCCAACAAACTTTATGCCTTTTGGAACAGAAATCTTCACATGGACCTGTGGAAATTTTGGAAAGCAAATTTCAGCTGCAAAAACCAACTCATAACCCAAAACTGAAACCCATAAAACGCTTAAGAAAGATCATAATACGCACAGACTATTTATTTTCAACCCTTCCAGTAACGTATTTGACTGACAGTGTTATTTTCAGCTCCGCAATAAGTAGTTCAGCCTGATTCTACTAGAGCTAGACAGATAATGTGTTTGAGAAGAAAACACCTAGGGAGACAGGATTTACTGTAAAAAAATCTCTTTCAAAATAAACCCTTTCAGCAGCTTTCTGATTTGGAAGGACATTCTCTGCAGTTCAGGACAAAGCTCCCCAATTTTCATCCCTACAGTGTTCAGTATTTGTATTTCTGAAGTGTTGCAAGACACTTCAGACTACTAGAGCTCTAATCAAACTAAAAGTAAATGAAGCTTGACACTGATTCATATTGAAAAGCAGTATTGTTATCTGAGCTTATCACTACCTTATCCCTAGACCTTATCTACTGCAACTTGTAGATCACTTTAGGAAATTCTGATGACAAACCAGGATTTAGTAACTTGGCGACAGAAGTGAAGAGGGCTGTTACCTCTACACAGACAGCTAAGTAGTTGTAGACAGTCAGTGGGATTTTGGTCTGTTCCCCACGGATGACGTGGTACGGCAACGTGAACTCGATGAAGAAAGGTTTAAATGTTTTCAGTTCTGTTTGAGTGGCAATGCCCAACCCCTGCTCCTCAGACAGCCCCACAGCTTCTGTGATCCAAGTAGTGATGGAGTCTGGCACTTCCACATGCAGCTGTGCTTCTCCAGACACATTACTGCCAAAGAGAACAGTGAATCACTTGGGTTGATCAGATTCATTAAATGCTTTTGAATGAAGCAAAAGCACACAGGCATTTTGGGGAGTTCCCTCCAGATCCCAACTTACAACATAGCATCAGCATCTGCTTTGAACAACAGCTTAGAAAGGCTTGGTATTACATGTTTATAAGGAGCAGAACAGCCAGGAGTTGCTTCTGCATACAATATACAAATACTTCCTGGATTAAAAGCTTTACAGGCATTTGCAGCCTCATTAGAGAGTCACTTTTCTTGGAGGCAAATGTCTGCACTAAGTCAAGAGAGAAGGAGAGGGTCCTGGATAAAGACAGTCAAGCAATCATTTCTTTAACAGCTGGTGAACCAAAGTGACTTTTGTTGGAACCCATTAAATACCCTTGTGTACACTGCCACACTGCAGACTGCTCGAACATAAAGGCAAATGAGAAGTTTTCCAGACACCAAGTTCAGCAACAGCTTACCCAGGGGAGCACATTTTGGTTCACGAACATCTTGGTTGGTTGGCTGGTTTTTGGAATGCCTGACTCAGGAAATTTCCAAAACCATCATTTTCTTCCAGTGAGGATTGAAACTAATTATTAAAATTCAGATTTCCATCCTGAGTATTTAGCTTTAATGCGCACACCACAACAGGATAGCATAAACCTGGTATCTTCTCCCATGCTTCATAATAATCGAAATTCAACTTTGTTCTGTAGACTTGGCTACTGCCCTCCTGCAAAGAAGCTTTGGCCTTGCCTGGAACAGAAAGCATTTCCTCTAAAGTAAATCCAAAAGCTATCTCATGGCTTAACTGGCAGTTATGAGTACACCCTAAGGTTGCTTTCTTTCATGTTCTTATTCCACAGAGCTCATACGTATGCTGCTAGCTCTGTAATCTTTTGAGACTAATGTGCATCTTAGTTGGGGTGGAAAACAAGATCTTCAGAATAAGCTCTCAAAGTCCATTCAAGGCATAACACTCTGTCCTTCAACCCTGGAATACAGCCTGGTCCATATCCAGGACAGAATGCAGGGTTGTGATCTCACTGCTGGTCAGCTGAAGGTTGTTCCCATTTTTGGCACCAATGAAGTGTCTTTACTTGCATAATCTAAAAGGACTGGTTTGTAATTTTCAACAAGCTTCAGCTATTGCAACCAGCAGTAAGTAGGCAGCATGTCAGGTGCTGGTCTGTGCATTGAAATTACAGTAAGGATTAAAATAAGTAGTTGGATAAAATCCTAGAGATCACTACGCCTTTGAACACTGCTAGGTTCACCAAGCACTTTGGCCCATGAATGTAGTTCCCCAGCTCAAACTAGAGTAGAGTGGAGATCCTGGGAAATGCATTTGGCTTGATAGCACCAAGTTATTCTCATTTCTTTTAAGCACACTAGTCCCTTAATACTTAGGTCTTCATCCTAACTGCAGTTAGGTAGCTGGTACCTGCAATAAACTTCAGCCCTAAAGAGTAAGCACAAGGATGTCCTCACTCCAGAACTGGCAGTATTCCAGCCTGTTTAACCGGACAATTTGCTGCAGCTGATGTTCTTTCCACTGGGATTTCAGCCCATAACCAGCATTAACATTATTTTCACACATGAGGGTGCTTACTCTTCTGGGCGGGGGGCCAAAGTACACACACATTTCCAGCCAGTAGACCCTCCAGCCAGGCTCTAGGAATGTTTAGAACTGGTTTGGGAAGTTGACATTAGGCTTTTGTTTCTGGGTTGGGGCTTTTTTTTTTTTGAGGATTGTGTATTATAATTATAAATGATAGAAGAAACCCAAAAATTCTTCCTGTTCAAGAGAGTGGAAATCAAGGAATGCTCAACTCAGTTGTTCGGGATGAAATGAAGTGGAGAAAATGCAATCTGCAACTTTTTATTCCACACTCACCCACTTATAATTAACTGGCCCAGCTTGCTGAGGCCCAAACGGGCACTTCTAGAATTCTTTGTGTATTTCTACAAAGCATATTTCATGCTCAATTGAACAGATTTGAATACACTTGCCGCAAGTTCTTGTCAGAATTAATTTATAATCATTCCTTGAGAATGAAGTTTACTTGCAAATCTGGAGAAGCCTTTTAATAATTGCATCAAATTATCCTGATGTGCTGCTTCTGGAAGAGATTAGTTACCTGTTTTGTTCAGTTTGGTTTTAGTTCCAATTGTAACCCAGTGGAAACCATGATTTATGAGGCAGTAAATTAAGGTTACATCAGCTGGAAGAGAAAGAAGGACTCTGTGCAATTTATAACAATACTCACCAGTGCATGGTTAAGCTATAGCAGCATTTACAGAAGCAGCTATTCTGCCTCCATCTCCTCACACACTGCAAACTTATATCCCCACTTGCTCCTCAATAACTTGTTGATACACCATTTCCATAAGAGAGTAAGATCTGGAAATGGGTTGAACCAAACCACTGCTCCTTTTCTTTTCCCTGAAGATACTCCTCTGCTTTTGACACCATGGGGAATCACACATGGGTTGCAGTGTATTTACAACTGGCAGGTTCAACTCTAAGAAAGCGAATACACTTCAAGACCAGATTAAATGTTACAAAGACAGATGTTTGATTAAAGCAGTAATGAAGAAAAGGAACAATAAGAAAGAAATATCTGAGGGTGCCCATGTAACTCCAGTAGGTTTCAAAAAGCTTTGTTTTCTGAAGTTGAAGAGGATGCAATCCTCTGGATATAATTAAAGGAATTCCTCATCAATACCTGACATTGAGGCAGTGCCAAATCCACGTTTCAGGAAAGAAGGTTCTTTTTCTCTTCTCTGCTCTGCTAGAACAAGAAATAAGTCCTTGGCAATGAATTCTTTTAATAAGACAGTTTTAACAGTAACTGAAAAATCTTTGTCATCACCTGAATGCAGTTCACATGGTCAACCAAACTCTAGCTAGTATAGATTTACTACGGAGTGAATGGGTGTATCATTCTTGACACATTACATCGTCTTTCCAAATAATCCCATTGTGCACACACACATCAACCAGTCTGGAGACATCAATAAGAATCTAAAGAAATTAGTATAAATAATATATTCACCTTGGTTTTTAAGAAAAAGTAGTTTTATGATCCAAATTCTTTCACCAAAAGAAATCCAAGGAAGCATATAGAGCATGTGATGTCCCATGAGATCATGACATGGCCTTACTAATAGCAGTTACCTCAACCGCTACTTTCTAGTCCCTGTGTTTCTCCTGGAATTGTTTTGCTCTCTCATGTTTTCTACACCTGTGATGCTTCATTAAATTTTTCTTAACTAGCCTCCAAACCTCATTCTGCTAAGAGAGGCCACCAGGTGGCTCAGAACCCAAAGGAAGCTGCAGCATCAGTCGGAGTGCTTCACACTCCCCCATTGTAATTCTTTTGACCACAGGTGAATGGTCAAAACCATGGGCAATGAGCAACTCTGCGAAACCAAGGCCAACTTGCACATATTGAAAAGCAGCAACTCATGCACAGAAAACACAGATTCAAGTGATCACTTGGAAAAATGTGACTTTACATTTAAATTAATTATAGAAAAGTGCAATGAAGTAGCCTCAGTTATAATTTCTGTTGGGTCTACCACAAGTTTCTCCACACAGCCTCCTTGTCAAAGCCAAGCAATCTCCTGGGGGCATGAAGGTGGAAAACAGCTGAGAACATAGAAAAAATAGCTCTGAGTATCATAGTCTATATGCATTACAGAAAAACGTTACCTCGGTGCTACTTTAGAATGCATTGTAGCCACCAATGTCCCAGTATGTGGCTGAAAAGCTGGGACAGCCTCATCTGTGTACATGCCTCCATTCTGTCTGTGGTTTAAGCTGACTATATCAGTCATCACAACCAAGCCAGTTTCCTAAACAGTAAAAAAGACCACAAAATAAAAACCAGCAAGGCAAAAAAAGAAAAAAGGATAAGCAAATTAAACCATGCACCAGTAAAAACTTTTTTGGATTCGAATCCCCCAAGCCTGGGTCAATATTTCTCAGACAAACTTCAATTGAAACTTGAGGTTTTTTTAAAACTTAATACAAAAATATTTGTTAATGTGAAAATATGTGGACACTTCATAGGCAGAAGGCTTATGAGAAAGCTCTTGTTTGCTTGGAAAATGCATTTAACCAATATCTGATGTTTCTGGGTATGTGTAACTGCCAGGCAGTTACAGGTGAAAAATTATTACACACATTTTTCCCCAGAACATTACATTACAGCCTTTTATCCTTCTTAAAAGCTTCCAGTGTGTTCTGCTGCAGTTAGCAGGCAGCTCTCACATCAGACATCACCAATCCTGCGCTCCCAGGAATGCCAAGCAAAATGGAAACTGTTCACAGAGCTTCACAGGAAAACTACAGAATTCCTAAGAAAGCTCTCTGCCAGCTCTGTCCCCTAAATGCACTTATTCATAAGAGACAGCAGTTTCCAGACACCTAAGGCAGCATGAGCTTTGTTCTCCTTACATATACAAGTCAGGTGTAGAGTAGTGCATATGTAGCAGCTAGTAACATATATACAGAACACGTTTACATCTCTCATAAGAAAAAAAACAACCCATCAGAACAAAACCCCAAGAGATGACAAGGAGAGAAGCAGCACTGACAGAAGCAGTGGACAGTTGAGGGGTTAGTTTATGATTAAAATGTTAGGGCATTGGAAGAATATGCAGACATCTATGGGGTTTAAGACAACATAATAGAACAATTCAGCTGAACTTGCAGAAAGGACAATGAATGAAGTGACAGAGAAGGTGAAGGAAGCCAGGATTATTATTATTATTAGAAGTTACGTGGATTTAAAAATGGAAGGAACACAAGACATTAGATCTGAGACACTGGTTCTCTAGGCCAGCCTAAGAGGGGCAAGTAGTATGTAAAGAAAGTAGAATGTAAGTGGCAAGCCTATCTAAAGAATATAAAACATATAGAGCAAGCCTTTGACATGGCATGGCCTTACAGTTTCACACAATCAGGGAACAGAGATTATGTGTTACAGCCATGTGGAAGGGAAAGAGCTGGGATGACAGCAGAGTCTGAAAGGGTGGATGTCCAGTACTGAGCAAGAAGGAGGCCAACCAGCAGAACCCTTCAAATACATCAGGTAACAATCATTTTAATCAAAAGGAAAGCAAGAAGGTAATGGAAACAGAGCATGTCTTTTAAAACCTACAGATGACCTGTTCAAAGAAATTGCTTTTCAGCCTCCCACCCAGAGAAACTGCTCAGATTGGGGAAAAAAAGAACAGCCTATGGAGCTGAAAATTATCAGCATATGTAAAAGTAAAGAAGACACTCCATAGAGAAGTGAGGCTGATTCTTCCTACTGTGAATGCGAAGCGAGCATCCTTGGTGATGTCCCAGTGCCAGGGAAAGACAGAAGATCTACGGCGTCTACGGGAGGACATGCCTGGCCACCAGAAGTGCCCCTCTTCCTTTGGAGCTCCAAAAGCATCAGATACATCATATTCTGCAAGCTCTTGAAAAACCTGCAGGGAAAGGGAGGAGACTGATGTCCTTAGGTATGAAGGCTACCTTATGAAGGTGAAATGCAGACAGCAGTAGTAAGAAAAAGCTATCAGTGCCTGAAGTTTCCTTTTACCTGACTGGCTGTCAGCTGAAAACCTGTCTTCAGCAAATAGACACTCTTATCCACAGTGGCAATGCAGACACAGCTTGACTTTGCAGCTCTGACCTTGATGCTCACAACATCACCAGGTCTGGTCTCATTTGCTGACAGCACCACTGCAACCTAGGAATTGAACATCAAATCCCATGATATCAACTCAGAATCAGCACATAAAACTACAAAGAGTAACAAGACACAAGCCCTTCCTCTTCACTAGCTATAGTGCCAATACCTGATTTTCAAAGGAAGACTTCACTGTGAACTGCAGGCTGTCTGTGACCCCTTCTCCATTCTCCCTGACATAATACACCAGGAGTCGGCCCAAGGGAGCCATGCTGGGAACTACTGAGAACCGGAGGAATGTCCTGCAGACCTCAGCCTCTGCTGCAGGGACACTGGGAGGTGCTAACGGAAATAAATGGGAAAAAGGACAGCTTTAGTAATCAAAATCACTTTCTTCCTGCCCCATCCAAATGCTGCGAGGCACAGAACTCTCCATCCAGGACTTGCATCCTTCCTGTGCACCCATTGCTTGCATTCTTCTTGAACTCAGAACCTTTTCCATTTTGATTTTGGGAATGCTGATAGGCAATCAGCAGCCATGGCATAATGAGTGGTGTGGAGCAGGTGGAACAACTACTCAATTTTTTCCTGTTCCCTGAATTCACCAGATTTGTATTTTCTATTATTCTTTTTACAACCTAGGAGCCCACACTTTATTCCCTCTTGAAGAAAGAAATCCTTTTTCTATATGTGTGCAATGAATACCACTATTTTTCCTGCACAAAATTACTCTATGCCCTTTAAGGAGCACAAATTCAAACAAGAGGACATTAGGTTTGTGGAAAGGTTGCTTTCCCCTGCAAGTAAAGGATGAGTTTGCATTTCTGATGCTAGCTACCTGTTCCTGGGAGGCGTGTAATATCAATGTTCTTCTCAAACGGAAGGGTGGCTCTTTTGCTTCTCTGCTGCGTGATGCTGCTGGGCTGCAGTCCTGAAAGGACAATATTGCCTCGCGATGCCACTTCATAATGTAGAGTGAAATTACAAGGACATGTGGACTTCACTGCAATCCAAGCCTCTTCTCCTACCTGTGCTCAGAGACAAAGAAGCAAAAGATTTGGTCTATTAAATGCACGGTTTTTATTTATAAAGCACAAAAATCTATTTGGGTTTCAGTCCACAAGAGATGTGACCTTTCTCCTAAGGAATGTTTGCATTGAAAAGTATAGTACATTAGCACTGTTTTCACAGACTTTCTTCACAATAAAAAGGGGCCTGTGTTGGGCTCTTCACTCCCTGTAAATTTAACAGGAGAATGGGCTGGGGGGGTTGTACGCATTAATGAAACAATAAAGGCATCTCTGGAATCCTGAAAGTTAAGCCTTTTGGCACAGAGCAGCTGTCGGAATTGGTTGAATTTTAGACACCCCTTCAAGTAGTCAAACCCCAAAATGAAAGAGCTGGGTTGGGGGTGGGAAGGGATGTGCCCCCACAGCTTAACTGAGATTATATGTCGTGATTCCTTTCATATGGCAAATGCTAATTCAAACATAAGCAATGTGGCATGAAGTTCCTGGGAGTAGATCTGAGAGAAAATGCTTTCAAATTACTCAAGTCTTAATTTGCAAGTCTGGCACTCAAGGAGCTGTCAAACAAATAAACAAGACAAGAGCTTCTTTTTTCTGGGCAAACTCATCTGATGCCTGCAACAGGCTCTGGAGCAGCACAGACTTCTTGCACTTCTTGTGCACTGAAGGTCTATACTCAAAGGAACTCACTAAGTACTGAATACCCTGGAGACAGAATGACCCAAATACTGCCAATCCCAACATCAGTGCTCAGTCACAGGCTTAGGACCAGGTCATGTCTGGCTGAGTAATAAGCTCTCTGTGGAGCCACCAACTTCTCTTCTTGCCTCGGGGGTACAAAGAGCAGCAGGCACTTGTATTAAGTGGGACTGCCACACCTGATCCTCCCGACATTTAAAGCATAGCAATGTCCAGCTAGGACTGTTAAGGCTGAAGAGCAAAGTCAAATCCCAATGAAATCTTCTGAAAAACCTCTTTTTTTTTCCAGCACTAACAGTTATATCTTTCCAGAATTTACTTACAGTACACACCAAAATGGCAAGGGCTTGAATACAAGGAGCTGCTAATGGGTTAAATACAGTGAGAATGCCACAGAGTCCAAGAAGTGCCTCGTGACATGAAATATTTGAAGTATTAAGAATTCCCCAGTGCAAATGATGAAACAATTCATTAAAAGAAAATGAATGTAGCTAATTGGAACACCCAGTAAGAGCTGGCAAAGCAGGGAAACTGTTCCCACATCAGCTGGTCATCCACCTCCTAGCTTTCCCACAGAAGAATTATTTCTAATCAGGTTATAATAAGAACAAGGTGTTCAGATTAGCAGTGTATAATCCCCTTTCCATACCTCAGGAAGCTTGTAAAAGATTAATTAGCCATTAAACTTCCATGAAATGCAATGATAAAAGAAATGTTCTTATATGGATACAAAGAGTGTCAAAACAACCTTTGGATCTGCTGATATTAGAAATCTAAGTGTCACTTTTTTAGACCCATAAAGCAATATGCAGACCCTTGGAGCATCTTCTTGGGTATAGAACAAATCCTAAACAACTCAGTAAAACAATATGCAACAGGGATCATGGTTAAATCAGATCTCTCCTTTACGAGAGATCACAACTTTCATATGGAAGAACTGCATTTTTAGAGAAGCTCCTACAAGAGAAAACAACTAAATTCATAGTTTGATAACTGGAAGACTAAATAGATTTAGTTGAGACTTAAAGTGGAAGTTCTAGTTAAGACTCCATAGCCCTAATTTGGATCTTCGGTAATCAAGCTACTCTCACCAACATCACTTCCAATCATTCCACATATGTTAACATGAACTAAAGCACATCGTTTTCACCAAACAGTTCGTATGTGAACATCACTGGAGGAATACAGAACATAGATTCAAATAGGAAAACCTTTTCAGTGCCTACATCCACCATCTCTCTCTCCTGTTCCCACAATACAAAGCAGAATGAGCTGCTGAGCAAAGCATCAAATGTACTTTGCTTAGCACTGTGTGCTAAGCCCACATTAAACAGTTACTTAGTGGCTGAAGTGCAGCTACTTCCATGTTTGTACTGGAAACAACAGTCCAGCACCCCAGAAACAGAAGTGGCTAGAAATTTAATTAGAACAAAGTACTTTAAGCCATGAAATGTAGTTGTTGCTATAAGGAGTACAACGCCAACATACCTGGAAAGGTTTATCTGGTGCCTGGAGCTGGATGTGACACTTGCTGGGCGAGTACCAGCTACTGATGGACAAGTAGTTTGGCAGATACTGATCCCCAGATGGTTTTCCATCAATCGCTGTCACTTTGGTCTAAACAAAAGTTACATCTGAATGTTATGCATGTATAGAAAGCCTGATTTGTACTCTCTTCTTAGACGGTGTCCCCCACCTCCCATTTTATACTCTCCAGCAGTTATCTCTCATCATCTTAACACAGCAACAGTACTCCAAATATTGAACCCTTATTACTATGTTAAGCTGTATTTGGAGAAGCATCTTTCATAATGGTTATCAACCTCAGTTCTGTTGGCAGCAAGTAACAAAGCAAGTGTTTGCTGCATTTAAATCAAGAAGTTGAAGCTAAAAGGCACTGATTTCTGTTTGTAGCACTGATCTATCAAGTGCAGGTTTGACAAGATCAGTTACATTAAAGCCCACTAATCCTATAAAGAGCTTTCACTCACCTCTAGCCAGACATATTGGGCAGCTGTAGGGATGGAGGGGATTTCAAACTCCACCAGGCCATTTCTTGATACCAGCTCACTTGTATAAACATTGTCTTTTGGTGTGAGTTCAGCTTTAATTCGGATAGTGACTCTGTCAGCTGGACTTCCATCAGGGTAAGTGACTTCTACCTACACAATGTTTCATTTATAGAACAACAGATTTTACATTATAGGCAATTCCAGTCAATGACACAAACAGCAGGTGGCAAAAACCACACCAGAAAATGGCATAACGTCCTGGGATCAAGTCAGCATAAACTTGTATCAGCATCTCTACTTTTAATCTTACCTTTCCTTTGTAAGGCAGTCCAGGTTTAAACTGTTTTCTAGTATCTTTGGAGTACTTGATATCAATCAGCTGTTTCTGGACAGGCGTTGAGTCATCAAATGTAACCTGCTTGCTCCCATCAGAGCTGATCACTGTGGCCCAGATGTTGACTGTGCCTCGGAAATGCTCTGGAACATCAGCTGGCATCATGTCTTTCACACACACATCGAAGACAGCAGAGCCATCAATCTGCAAAGTGGGTTGAGGGAAGGGAAATGTAAGTTTGCGTTCACATACCAAAAGGGCCTAGAAGCCAAATCTGAAGTGTAGACACATAAAGTATGTGACTGGTCCAGCATAATGAAAATATTTACTGCATTTATTCATTTATTTTCAGATCTCCCACCAGCAGCATCAAACAGAGCTGTGGTATTCATGTCAAAGTGTACAAATCAGGCATTTCATCACAGTTGCCTCAATGGTCTCACTCACCTGGGTGGTCTTGAGGACAGGGTGCCCCACCTCATGCCTGTAGTACCCTACGCCGTTTATTGTCATGTTGATAATTAACTTCCCAGTCACTGGTTTTCCAAACGTATATCTGAAATGGAAAGAAGATAATTCCTAACTGCCAGTTGTTTCTTGTGTTTCTGATTCTGTCAACGCTGCTACTGTGTGAGCTGCACAGCTAGAAAACCATGACAAGAAATCATCTGAAAAGCCTGCAGCAGATGAGATTCAAGTTCCTGTGGTTGCACTCTAATTCATAGTAAGGGAACTTTCCTTGGGCCGTGTTCCTACCTGGCATGGACCGTTCCTTTTTCACACAGTGAAAGGTCACGAATATAGCGAGGGGGATCAATCAGCAACTCAAACTTTGGTAACACTATAATGAAAAGAAATACAACAGAATATTTTCAAGATCCGATTGTCCAGATGACAGTAAAAGTGCTGGCAAGGTCACTGCTGGTGGTGGGATGAGTGCAGTGTAGCTAATGTGAGACAGGACAGCACTCAGCCAAGAACTGAAGCAACAAAAGTATCAAACCAAGACTCTCTCAACAAGACACCCTTAGCAAAACACCTTCGATTTTTACTTCAGGGGGATTTTTAATTCAGCGAGGATTTGAGCCTGAGCTTCTCCTAGATACAGAGTAAAGAGGACAACCCACTATGACTCTTCCATCATGTTCTGGCAATAGAGCTGAGAGATTAGCAACTGTCAGTGGCTATAAACAGGCTTGCGTGACCAGGTCAGATGTCCTAGCTGGTGTGCTGGGTATAACAATGCCCACCTTGCATCAGAGGAACTCTGAGACTGAAAAGGAATTCCTAATTCCAAGGAGGGCTCTGGGAACAGGAGAGGACTGATAGACTGAAAGCATCTTCATGAGCTTTCCAAAGCAAAATGAATTGTGCAATTTGACACTCCAAGACCTTTACTTTATGGAGGACAGGAACAAAGAGCCTGATTAAGTTGTAAGTGTCTATATCCCTGAAGTATCTGTAGCCCTATAAGCCAAGTATTTATATCCCTACATCCCTAGCCTCTAAAGAATTTTTCCTCATGACACTCTAAATGTCCTAGTGTTTCACCTCAGGTAAAAATACATTTCATAATGCTTTGGTTTTCCCAATGCACTTGGGATACAGTCAAAGTTGATTTGGACACAACTCACCATATTTCTGAACTTCAAAGGATTTGTTGTATGTGTGTCCCTGCATTTCAGCAAAGATGAGCCATTCACCAAACACTGGCTGATCAGACAGAGGAAAAGACATATTCACAATACCTGAAAAACGAAACGACATTCTGTGAGCTCTGTGTCACTCATCAGCCCCTGTCAAGGCTTGAACACAACTCGGGAGCAAAGGCAACTAACAATACACTGAGAAAAAAATACCTGAAACTTACCACAACAAAATGGTTTCAAATTGCTCCACTCTATCATACGAGACCCCCGAGGATCCTGCAGAGTGGTTTAGGGAGGAGAAACGTGACAGTGAAAATGAGTATCACTAATACATTGAACTCAGTTTGCAACAAAGAACATACATACTTAATTAACAGCACACACGTAACTAATGTCTGTCAAAAACTTCTCTGAAGATACTTTACCAAGGGTACTTGCTGTCTAAAATTCAGTACTCATTTACACCCTGCTTGTATAACCAATGCACAGAATAAACACGGTCAAGTGGCAGATCTTCCACCTATCTTACAGACACCAATCTGCATGTGAGGAACTGGCCTCTGAAGACTTTCTGTTCATAAAGGGAACTAACCAGGCAGTTTTTAGATGACAAAGTCAGATGAAATTAATCTCATTGGTTTTGTCAGGATTATATCTGTGACTAAATGCAAACAAGAGAAGAGAGTTCTTCTGCTTGGTGACAGCTAAGGAAAACACATGGGGAAAAAATAAAAGACCAGACACAGAAGGAACCTCTCATTCACCTCAGAAGGAAGAAGACAGGAGCACCCTTTCCTTGCCATGAATTTCTATTGTCCACTATCATAATGTTTGGGTGCAGAGATGAGATTGGCCCTGCTATATCAGCCCAGCCAGATGAAGGATAGGAGTGTGTCTGCATTGGAAAGAAGGGAGAAATTGAGTGGGACTGTTACATTTATAAACCCCAATGAATCTAGCCAATTCTTCTCAGACTGAAAAATGGGAATGGATTGTTGAAACTGATGAAGAAAACAAGTATATTTGTTGGTGATGACAAAAAGCAGGACACAACGACATAAGTATGGAGATAATTGCATAGGTTACAGTTGGGAATGGCCAGAATGGACTTGAGAAGGTACAGATGTGTGACTTGTTCCTCTTATGGCTACATGAATCTTGTGCGTCTACACGATACATGCTACATGACTGCCAGAGAGATAGATACTCACCACCACATAAGCTTCAATCTGAAAGGAAAAAAAAAGAAAAGACTATGAAACAAAGCTACTTTTCTGCTTCTTGTGCTGAATCGACATAAGCAAGGTGTGATGCACAGAGTGAAGAAGCTTAAACATCTCTTCTTTGGTGAGAGTAGCTGAGAAACATACATTTCATCCACCCATCTAACTGGAAAAGTCATACTTTGTGTATCTGTGCATTACCTAAAGAGAGCAAAGTCTCTGAAAAAGTCTTCTACCTGTTTTGGCATAGTTACATCCTATTTGCTATCACTAAAAAAAGTGTGTATTCTCCTTTAACAGTAATGTCACCAAATGAAATAAAATTAAATGGTAAATCAAAAGATATAGCTAAATAGCTTAAAAAATCCAATTATATTTCAGTATAAAGGTAGATTAGAATAAAACACAACTTGCCAAATATTGCACCATATTTTACAGTGTGAAAGAAAACAGTTTTGTTTACCCTGTCATTGACTGGTCTCAAGTCAGAATTCACCATAAAGAGGTTTATCAACACTAGAAAAAGAAAAGAAGAAACATATTAGTCATCACAGCAGTGAACAGAGTACCTCGTCCTAGAATTTATCCCCGAAAAGAGTCTTGCTTGAAAGCACTCCTAACATCTGCCAAGTTCTCCACAATCACTTTACCTTTCTGCTTGGGTTTATAGACAGGTTTATCAGTCTGGATGAACACTGATGAGCCTTTGCTGTCAATGGTTACTGTGGTATAGTTGTGGAAAATGTACCCTTCCTCTGCTAGATGCCGGTTGCCCCAGACTTTGAGATGTGCCTGTCCACGGAGTCCTAAAGGCACCTAGAAAACAGACCATGAGGTGAGGAAGACACAGAAAAGCCTCTCAGCTTTCTGGGGAATATAACCGGCACTGGAGTGAGCAAGGAGCAGCCACCTGCTGCATTTCAGTGTAACTGCGTTAGTCATAAAAAGAAAATGAAGAATTTACGAGAACTTTTACAGTGCATAAGCTTCAAAGGAGGCTAAGTCATGCTACAACATGGCAGGAAACTCTCTTCTCCCCTTTCTTTAGCACTAGAGCAAAGTGAGATTCAATCTACATGTGCAGCTTCTACTACAGAAGGTGCGTTATACGGGGAAATGAACCATGCTACAGAAGACACTGTTCTATTGATAGAGGAAAAGAAAACCTCACCCCCTAAGAAAACCCCCAAACCAGACACAAAACCCCCCAAACCAAACAGGCTCATTTTAAACCAGTTGTTCAGAGAAATAAATGACTTTTCAAATGACGTTAGATTGAAAATTATAAATATCTGACAATATTATAAATATTGTAATAGGTCAGCGAACCAAATCAGCAATGAGACTGCAGACTTTCTACAACAGCGAGTTAGTGTCTTTGGATAAGGAAATCTCTAGCATTTGGTGTGACTGCTGATGTTTCTTATCACATAGGTCTACATCAAACCTTCTCAAAAAGAATGGGAGAGATACTTATGAGTGGATATTAGCACAGTAAAGGGTGGGAAATATCAAACCCTTTCTAGATCCTAATTCCCAGGCATAGTCTAACTACTGGCAGGATAGAACAGCCATATAGCAATTACAGGAAAGGCAAAGAAAACCCAGGGGTACCCCACCAGTGCAAAGGAGATCCTATCGGTCACAACAGACCATCACCCAGCTGTGCAGACATCTGGAAATCAAAGGCTTTAATCTACTTACAGGTCAATAACATGGATGATGCAAGCAGGTGCAGTGAAAGCATCTATGCTGTGCTGCAGTAAGACTGCTCCCTGTTCCACTCCTGTGGTTGAAGGCAAGTTCCTTATGTTTTCACCAAAACCATGTTAAAATAATTGACACTCACCTTCAGTTTAATTGTTCCTTTATCTAAAATGAGAAGGAGAGAGAGCACGTTATTCTTCTCAAGCTAAGGTACTAACATGATGGTTAAAGAGCCAGATTGCCCAAGTCTTGCCTACTTTAAAGCTTACACCACTACTAACAGTGGTAGAACAGCACTACTGGACTTCATCTGCACTGATTTCATTCACTATTAAGTTGGACATAATTAAATTACTTCTTGTCTTTACAAATAGGACAGAGATACCTGTCTTTGATTTGTGCGTTTATCCAAATGCACAAGTACTACCACCTCTTTCAGCAATACTCAGTCTTGAAGTTACAGAAATTGCATTTCCAGCACTCGTTGTGAAATAAGGGTAGAAATAATGATGATAATGTAGATTTTTGTATCTTTCTTTAAAGTCAACTTATACTTTATACAGCACCTCAGTGTCAGGTTTCAACAGGAAAGGTATTCATTATAAAGCTCTTGAATATCAATTATCCAGGGTCTCTGTGTGTCTTAGCGTTCCAAAATTATCAGCCTTGGATGTTTGAGATCACATACATCAAAACCCCACCACCACAACCGAGAACATTTAGTAGCAGCCAATTAATTAAATAGTAACTTGCTTCCAGTTCTGCTGTCACCTAAAGCAATTCTCAAAGACACGTGCTTCCACAACACCTCAACTTAGAAACTAGTTTGCAAGTTCAGAATTATAGGGACTTACCCAGAACTGTTCCGTGGCCTCGTGACACAGTCTCTCCTTTGACTACTAACTGAATCTGGACTGTTGTCTCCTTGACAGAGTTAAAGATGGTTACACTTATAGCTTCTTCAACCCCAGAGCGGAAAACAGAAGGTGCTGCGATCAAATAGCCCCTGAGGATCAAAATTGGAAGTGGATGGTCAAGAGCAGTAGCAAGAGCGTGATCTTCATTTAGAAGCCACTTTATGTATAGCAGAAGGAAAAGAAATGACTATTCTTTAACAGATTACCCCTGTAGGGTCAATGCTTGTGACCATTAGTAGTCTAAGCCTGTATCTAATAGGCATAATATGAATATGGAATGCACAAAGAAATGCACAGAACCTGAGTGGCTTACAAATGCTTAGTATGTAAATAGATTTAGTATTTAAAGGATAAAATTGCTCTTTATTGCATATATATTATGAACAAACTTATATATTATATATAAAGAATATACATAATCATAGAAAATCTGAAGCTCATGAAAGGATAAGGAAGGACCTGAACCTCCAGTAAAATTTTGTAGATAATACTTCATTTTGAAGCAGTTTAGATACTTTGCGCATTTTACCTCAACTAATCATCATGGCTTCAACTTGATATACAAAACAAGAGAGGACTCTCAGTGCTGATACTCAGCATTTCCCAAACATCAGGCTCACATACATACATGTCTCATCTTCCAATCAGCATAGAAGCGGCCCAGAAACTGCAGTTACAAGATTGGGCTCAAACTCTCAGTTTTACTACCACTTTTATTCAAACAATTACCTCCTGCCAGTTTACAAACCCTGGCAAAAAGGCATTATTTCAGCAAGCACACACACAGAGTTTTAAAGACACCCTGGACGACCTCCAATATATGCCACAATCCCTGATTCTGAACGGAATCTGCACCATCCCTCTGTACTGAATGGCACTGTGCCATGAACTTGCCAACTAAAAGCATTACAGCCCCTGAGCTCTTTGATGCGCTGGGCTGGAAGCAACACATTTACATTCTCTTCTTGACACACCTTTCTGGGGTTTTTTTCCTATGCAAAAGGGTTTCTTTTGAAACGAGGCAATTCCTCAAGTGATTCTTTAAGCCTAGTTTCTCAGCCCTTGCCTTTCTACAGTTCCATGAGCCAGGTTGCTTTAGTTTGTGATTAATTATCACTTTGGGATGAGGATGATGGTGTTTTACAGCCCCCCAAGTCACCTTTTATCAAATTCCAAGCCCATGTTTCTCTCTCAGCAGGCCTCATTGCCATGGAGATCCCATTACCCCCAAAGGAAGTTCAGATCCCTGTGGCATTTGACTTAAATTGCACGGGGTACTTGCAGATTCAAAACCTTATGGTTGCCAGGCTTGAAAATTCATTAGGACAATAATAAACAACAATAAAGACTTACTATTTAGCCTGCGAATTCTTGGTAAGACAGACATAGCTGATCTAGTTGCAGAAGGAAAAGGAGTACCAGCTGCAGCCAGTATGAGCTGATTAGATTCAAACTGTCACACAAGCACAGCACTACGGTGCCATATGTGGAGCACATGTATTCACATTGTTCTGAACTGCTGCAGCTCCTTCTGAAGTATCACTTTCTTGATATGGTCATTTAAATCACTTAATGAATGCCGTTTGAATGCTCAATATTTAAGTCAGCTATTAAGCAGTTAACTTGACAGTGACTGGACAGATCCTTCAAGCACATTCGACTAACAGCTCTGCCAGGTTATGCCAAAACTTGGCAGGACTGGAAATATTTTCTAGTAAGCAAGTGAAAATAAGTTCTCCATGGCACTCGGTTAATGCAGCTACTCATGAAGCTGAGGGGCTATAATAAGTTAGGGTTAAAGAACAAAGCAAACCTTAATCAAAGTTAACCCAAACACATTGGAATGAGCTCCAGATTCAGTTTCTACAAGCCAGAGGACTTGCCCAGCAGCGCAGTGTTTCTCCCCAGACGATTTCTCCCACAAGAATGCTCTTCGGGAGCAACTAACGTTACCTTCACCCATCCCGAGCACAACGGCAGCCCCTGTGCAACACCCTGGATTCCTTAAATAATTGTTTGCAGATAAAAGCCGGAGCAGCCACAGGCAGGTATTTCTAAGGAGGCTTGCTGCTTTTTTTTTTTTCGGCTTCCCGCTTTCCCTGCGCTATGCACTTCTGCACCGGCGAGTCCAAACGTGCTGCCGGGCTCGGAACCCGCCGCAGCTCGCCTGCCCGACCCCAGCCCCTCCAGGCTTTGTTAAGCGGCCGGCGCAGCCCCCACCGAGCAAAGGGGCTCACTCCCAAGCCCCCGTCCCCGCCGCTCCTCCCGGTACTTACTGCCGCTCCCGGGGCTGGGCTGCGCTCAGGCTGCAGAGGGTCAGGAGCACCCGCCAGGCGCAGCCGGGCTCCCGGCGGGACATGGTGCTCCGAGCCCCGGCGCTCTCCGCGGGCAGGAGGAGCCTTTTGTTCCCGGCGAGCGCAGCCCGAGTTCCCCCGCAGCCCCGCTCCCGGGCTCGGCTCCCCGGTGCCTCTGGCCCCCGCCCCGTCCCCGCCGGCACCTGCGTCGGGCGGCCCCGCTTCGAGCCCGTAACCCGGAAGCGGTGCGGCTGCGAGGAGGGGAGAGCGCCGGGACATGGCCGCTGCCTGCTCCTGTTTGCGCGCCGCAGCCGGCATGGCCCTGCCCGTGGCGACACACAGCTGAGCATCGACCTTGCCTTCCCCTTTTCCTCCACCTCCTCCTCACGCCGCCGCTCGGACGCTGCCTGGGCCGGGCCGGGGCCGGTAGCTCTGAGGGGGCCCCTTGCTGCCTGGAGGGGGCCGCGGGGCCGGTGGCGAGTGGGGCTGGGCCGGGGCCGCGTGTGGTGCTGGGGGAAGGGCCCTTCCTGGCGCGGCTGCATGTTCCTGGCGCGGGGGGCGCCTGCGCTTAGTGCTGAGCGCTGTACCGAGCCGTGGGGTCTGCGTGTTCGTCTTGTACATGTGTACATGTACTTGCGATCTCTTTCCTCTGAGGGAATCTAGGGTGGTGCTTTAGAGTTGTATTTACTGTAGTATTAGTCGTGGGAATTGAAAGGGTTGGTTGTACTTCATTTATCTTGTGGGGTTTGTTGTAAGTTGGGTTTTTTTATAAGCACGTTGTCAGGCTGGGAAAAGCCGAACTATTTTTGCTGAACTGTAGTCCTTCCAAGGCTGTCATTGTTTGCATTTTGGGAGGGCAGCTGGTGGCCTTGCTGGAAGGTGTACAGGTTGTGCTGGAGGAAGGCACTGGGTTGGTTCAGTTTTGACTTCTTTCTAGTATAGGTTAGTTTTTCTCCAGTGTCTCTGATGCCAGAACAAGGCCCCAGAATGAACGGTTTCTCTTTGGGCGAGCTGTGCTGGCTGTTCTGCTGCCCGCCTTGCCCCAGCCGCATCGCTGCCAAACTGGCCTTCCTGCCACCGGAGCCCACCTATACTGTGCTGCAGCCTGAGCAGCAGCAGGAGGCTGGGGCAGCAGCTGGGGCTGGGACCCCGACGGGATCAGGCACCTGCAGTCTGCACTTGAGTGAGCGGGCGGACTGGCAGTATTCGCAGCGGGAACTGGATGCTGTGGAAGTGTTCTTCTCCCGCACGGCTCGAGATAATAGGCTGGGCTGCATGTTTGTACGTTGTGCCCCCACTGGCCGGTACACCTTGCTCTTCTCACACGGTAATGCTGTGGACCTGGGCCAGATGTGCAGCTTCTATATTGGCCTTGGCTCCCGCATCAACTGCAACGTCTTCTCGTATGACTACTCTGGCTACGGGGTGAGCTCTGGCAAGCCCTCTGAGAAAAACCTGTACGCAGACATTGATGCAGCCTGGCAGGCCCTCAGGACAAGGTAAATGAGTATTTGGGGACAGGGTATTTCTGTATCTCCGTTTAATCATAATAACTTCAATGTGCACAGTTGACCTGCTGAGAGTTAGAGGGGAATGGATTTGTAGATGGTTTGAGTTTTTTCGATGGCCTCACCAGATGTCCTATCAACAGCTACAGTGTGATTTGCTGGATGGCTTCATTTGTTAAAAGGATGCGCAAACCTTCACCCTTGTGGTTTTGTTTTTTGTTGTTTTTTTTTTTTTTTTGTTTGTTTGTTTGTTTTCCAGGTTTAGGTGTTTATTCAGCTGTATAGTATGTTAGTCATTGCTCCGCTACTAACTCCATTTTGAGCAGGAGATACTGCACTGGTTGCAGTTTGAGCTTGCAGGGTACAAAAAGACCTTCTGTTTGAGACTTGCCCACCATAGTCTGTGCCTAGAGGTAACCCAGTGGAGCCAAAACTTTGACTGAATTTGGTAGTAGCCTAGATTATAGCTTACCAAGAAACTGCTGATGTTCTGTGTTGTGTTTTGGGTTTCACACATGCTCACCCGATGTAGACGTCTTTCAGACAACTGTTATCAATTGGGTAGGGTAGCAGGGTGGAAGGAAGAAGTGTTGACAAGTGGAAGCAGAGCTGGGGATTCTGCCAGGAGGAGGTGCCAAAGTAGGTGGCATCCAAAGGGGTGGAGCATCAGTGAGACAGCTCTGGCAAAGCAGCATAGCCAGTAGAAACAAGGAGGCTGTGGGTTTTAGGAAATCCCAAGCAGATATGCTGCTTCTGACTCCTTGCTATAACTGATTGTCATCCATGGGCCTCTTCTGTCGCAGAAACTATGAGCTCCTCTTGCTGTTGCATAAGTGGCTCTTAAAGTAGGACCTTGTAGAACATATAAAGAGAGGGCTTTAAAAAGCTTAAATGGTTGTAATAGGCAGGAGAAAAGAATAATGGAGGTTTTCTGTTCTTGGCTCTGTGGTTGTGTATATGAACTTGGCTTCCATGAAATAAGTATTTAATGCCTATCTTAGGGATACGTGCCAGCTTCAAAAATAGTGACAGGAGTTGTTACTAATTTAGATAATTGGCTTTTCAAGGATCTGAGGATTGGTCAATCTTGGAGTCCAATGTCAAGAGCATGAGGAAGAAAGGTGCAGAGGGGAAAACACGTTTTGTAGCAAGTGTTCTGTCTGGTGGGCAAACCAGGTTCTGGGTGCATTTTTCCAGTTCACTCTCTCATAAAAAAAAATCTTGTATATAAATAAGGGAAAAAAAAATTTCAATGTACTGTATGCAGAATAAATTATTAAATGCCACTGTTCCGATTATGGATTATATGAATGATGTCTGAGGGAGGAACAGTTCTGTGGCTGAGCCAAACCTAGTTAATGTTTGTCCTTTAGGTGCTGTGTTTTCTCTGTTTCTCTTTGTTTAGCTGATCATGTTTTTTTCATGGAAGCATTCTAGAGCTCTGGAAAAGTGCTTTCACATCTGCCTGGAAGTGCTCCTTCTTGACAAGCATTTAATACATGTTTAAGGTCTATACAAATCCAGAAGTAAGGGGTTCCTTCACATAAATCTTTCAAGAAACCTGGCCACACGTGCCCAGCTTGCTCTGAGAGGATCAGGCTTCTTCTGTTAAAGTGTGACTGGAGAAGTTTATAGTTTTACATTAGAGCTTTTTACGTGGTTTATGCAAGACCTAGGTTTTGCTTTCCTCCTTAAATTGTTAGGGATTTTGAAAGTTCACCAACTTTTACTTTACCATGCTTGTAAATCCCCTTAGTGCTACCTTGAGAGTACTGTTAGAGAAGTTGTGTTATTAGAGAAGTTTTGTTATCATTGGTTAGATTTTCAGGAGCCAAAGGAAATTTTACGGCATTTTAGGTGCTTAGTAAAGAAATTGGTTCCTGTAAAATGTAAGCTTAAAAAAACCTCAAGAAGTTAACTGATTCTAAACAGATGGCAGGTGTCTTTTGAGCAGGTATGAACCAAAACAATGGTTTTTCTGCTGATAAATTCTCGAAGCAGTAGTGTGAACTTTGATCATTCTCAGCCCTTCTTAGTAAGTCCAGGTGGCTCACAATTAAGTGAAATGTTCTGCTATAAAAATTCAAGTCTGCCTCTTGAGATAAAATGTATTACACCACCTCTGCTGCAGCAGTTCACGGGTAGTTTCCAAGAGTTTGTGTATACTTTCATTCTTATTGCAAATTTCGAGCATTTGGCCTGTAGCCATATGGTAGTGAACTGTAATGCAAAGTTGAAAGTGAAGTCTTAAAATAGAGGTTCACTATGCTGTCAAAAGCATTTAGTCATCCTTGCTAAGTTCTGTGGGAAGCTGTTGTTCTTCTGAATCCACCAGACGTTCCACATGGCAGCAGAAAGGAATTATAAAATTGTTGGAAGTCTGAGATCTTTCTTTTTTGTTTTTCGCTTTTTTTAAGTTGTGCCCATGAAGTACCACTGATACACTGATAAATTAATATTTGTAAGTATTATGAAAGTTGCAGTGATTGACACTACAGAAAGAGATTGCTGCCAAACATTAGAAAAGATGAGGAGCTGCCTGTGTTTGCAAACATAGCTGCAAATTTTGAGTGTATATTGTCAAGGTACTCAAATAAGAATCTGGCTATCCCATTCACATGTAGGTATCAAAGCTTACAAGACATGATTCTAAAACTATCTCTTAAATACTGTATGGAAAATAATAAATTTTGTTTGTTTTCAGTTATCATCTGTCTTTGGAGAATCTGTCAACTGTACTCTGTCTTTGTGATAAATAACTTATTTTCCTTAGTTCTAATTAAATGAGTATCTCTTCTCATAAATGAAGTACACTCTTAAAACATAATTTTACTAATTATTTAGTTTGAATGTTGTCTTTCAGCCCAGGTGAAGATGTTCACATATAATTTTATTCCCTTGAAATGAGTTTTTATAGATGTTCCTTCAGAGGCCTAATTGTAGAATTGATTGTTCTAGTTCTGGTATAAACTGTTAATTGGTAATTAATTTGGCTTTTATATATATTAATTTCCACTTGATGAGCAAATTTCTATCTGGTATCTAAATGTTTCTCAGAGAATTTTCTCTTTCATTGCTTTAGGTAACTTTCTTTGTGCATGTGTTATTTTAGGCAGGTTGGTCTGCTTTTGTCCTGTTTGTTCCAAAGCCAGAACCAGCTTGAAGAGAAGCTGCATTGGACTCTGTCTTTTATCATCGTCCATATGGTTTTAAGTTGCTACTTTTTATTCAGATGTGATTAATTCTTATCCTGATATCTGACAGACTTAGTGTAACATCTGCACAGACTGACTTGATTGTTGTCCTCCCCCTTCTTTCCTGAATTCCACATGGGAGGGTTGAACTTTTGAACATGTTTACATTAAGACAATGTACAGTACTTAAAAACAGGATGCACTCTTTCGGTCTGGGTACAGTACTTAAGCACAAAACCATGACTGCTTTGTTGACTGGATGCTATTTATATTAAAATCAATTTGTATGTTCTCTAAAAATTTGGAGAAGTGTTGTGAAATGTTTTAAAACCCCAGTCAGATGAAAAAAGGTACTGCTTCCCCTCTCTCTGCTTCTGGAGTAAAATATCAGAGGAGAACCTATAATCCACCTTTTGGATTTTGAAAGGAGGAGAAGAAAATACAGTTAGTAAATAGAAGAGGAAGAGCTGTTCTTGTTGCATTTAACACAATACAGCTAAATGTTTTTTCATGGTATACAAAATAAGCTAGTATATTTCTTTTTTCCTGTTTAAGCTGTTGATAAGTGATAGATGTTACTGTAGTGTATAAATCCCTCATTCTCAAAATGTACATTTGAATTTGTCTTTTAGTTGGAGGAGGGCATTGGTTCACTTCCATTTTTCATTATGCTTCTTGGCATGATGAAAGGAATTGGATTGTGAAATGGAATAGTAAAATGCAAGGGCTTTTGATCAGTGGATAACAGGTAATTTAGAATGTTTAAATAGGTTTTTAAACTTTCCCCCCAAATATAATGTAAAACAAGATCAAAAACTAATTGTTTTATTACATGTGAATTTTAATATTTGTGGTGCTGATAATCGGTCTCTTCATATGGCTGTTTCATTTGCTGAAGTTAGTGGAAAAATATTACAGTTTTCATTGGAGTAAAATTAAGAAACACACCTAATTGGATTAGAGTGATAACTAATCTTCTGAGGTTATGTCAGTTTAGTTTATTCAATTCTGATTTGTTGCAGTGGTTACAGCTTTCTAGGTGAACGACAGCTTCAGGTTGTTGTACTTTGATTTGTCAAAATACTTATTTTGTACTTCAATTTTCTTTGCTACAGAATCTTCTTTTGCTGGCACCGTATATCTGTGCATCATCTAACCTGAGTTCTTTACATTGAGTACTTAGAGGGTTCGGTAAGATGTTATTGTCGAAATTCCTGATTTGGCCAAAGGCAAAGTCATGATAAATAATACAGGAGTAATAGGGTTCTCCTTGTTGATGGTTCATCACCTGGTAGATTTTTCTGTTGTTGACTTTGATAGGGTATTTCCCATTTCCAGCTTCTTAATAATGTTGCTGTAGTGTCTGCAAAGGATCGTTTAGAGTCTTTTCCCTAAACTTAATCTTAACTTATTCTACCTGCCACAGTCAGTACATCAAGAAAAACTGCATACAACTTTGCTCAAAAATAGAAACGCACAGAATAGTCTCCTGTTATTTATGCAGCAAGCAGGGATTAAATCAGATGATGAGCATCACAGGGACAAATATCAACAACTGTTTAAAACAGGTGCTCTGATGTTCAAAGTTATTCAGAATGTTTACTGAGCTTTGGTACGGTATTACCTAGTTAAGTCACTGAAGTAAAAGCAGTTTTGTTAAACTATTTCTATCAGGACTACAAGGTCAAAGCTTGTTTTTTGTTTTTTTTTTTTTTTTTTAATGATTTTTCACTATCAAGAATGTTTTGCAACTAGTGTTAAATTGGGAAGAAAAATAAGCTGCCAAAGAGCCTTTGGCTAGCAACACTTGTTAACCCGGGTGTGGATAGTCCTGAAGTTCAGCTGCCTGAACTGAGGATGCTGATTTACCCTACTGTACAGAGGTTGTAGAACCTGGTGCTCAGCATCGTCAGAGCATTGAACATGAAGGTTCCTAGCAAACATGCTGTTAAATCCTACTTGCTGAAAGAGCTAAAGGTTTCTGTCCGCATTTTAGCGCTAAATTACGTGAAGCATACAAAAAAGAGAAAGGCAGATCTTTCTCTTTCTCACTGCATAGAGAAGTGTGTTGCTTCTAGAGGCAGAACTGATGGTTGTTACACAGTGGCTGTTTGAGCTGTGCATGTTGCTGACAGCACTTAAGTTTGTTAACTTTGGTCATAACAATGGAGCATGAGCTGGACCATGTAAACCACAGTGTTTGTCCTCTGAAGCCAGGGTCAATCTTCAGTCTATTGCAACATCAAAACCAAAAAATCCATCCAAAATTCAACCTTTTTCCTTTGTTACTCTCTTATTTTGGTGTGTTTCTAAGTGGTGAGGTAAGTTTATACTAGCTCATTACTTGTGAGCATAAGTAAAAAGAGCAAAGAGAAAAAAACAATTAGCTGAGAACATTTCAAGCTATGAAGGTGGGTTATCTGCCAGCAGCTGGTTTTCTGGGGAAGGCTGACACTTTGTGAGCAAATGGATATTTGTTTTTTTCATATTGAATGATGGAAATGGGTTCTTTTTTGGATTTTCTATCTTATTTTGCCCTGTGATGCTTCCTCTTATGGGGATAAACTAGTACAAAGGCAGTGCCAAGCAGCTAGTTCTGTAGCATGTGTCTGAAATTTCTGTTTCACTTTATTGTAATGTTAGCCAGGCGGAGAGGGCAGTGTGATTGTAGTAACTTTTAAACCCTATCCCAAAACCATTCTTAAGTAAAATACCAAGAAGTTAGTTCTTCAGTTGCATCCTCTGTTGGCTTTAAAGCCAATAATCTCAAAATTATGTAGCACTAATAAAACTAAGTGAAGAAATATCGTAGCCCTTCTTTATCCCTAAAGCCAGTAATAAATTTGATGAATAACTAACACTTCCTTCTGCCCTCCCTCACAAATATAAATCAATTACAAGGCTCCATTGGAAAAAGTTGAAATGAATCGTAAACTAAGCTGCAAATGTGTTGTATCTAACATGCTTGTGCACATACAGGCTTGCTTTTGCCAATTGCTCCCTAAAAAGGGCAGAAATCCTTCTCTGCTGGTTAGGAGATAGTTTCACTTGCCACTGTGCTTGAGAAATGTTGAAGGCACTTACCTGTGTGCAAGAGGAAGAGTTCCTTGTGATCTTGCATGCTCAGACTGACTTCTTATGATGAAGTTGAATTTCATTCCTACTCTCAAAATGTTTTGTTGGTGTGGGTTTTTAAATGTCAGGTTTTGTGAGCACAGTAATTGTATGATTGTAAACCCAAGAAACTCTGTATGAACACAGGTGAATAAAGATGCTTTTAATAGAAGGCTAAGCAGGTTGGACTAGATTACCTTGAAGGTCCCTTCCAACCCAAACTACACTTTGATTCTATGAATATAGATTGGGATGAGTAGTTCATAGTGTCATCTTAAGGGCTGAGGAACATCTTTGCATTCTTTATTCCAAAGGCTAATGTGAGAAAAAATGGATTGTTGTGGCATGTTTGTACATTAAGCTTTGCTGCTCACAGTCACAGAAGGGTGCAAACATAGGCCAGTTGTATAATGTTATACTGGTGTTATCCTTATCCGTACCTTTATATTTTTTCAACCACTATGCTAACTTTACAGACAAAACTTCTCCTTTTGGCATTAAACAGTGTGGTTGGATTTGCTGACTATGAGACCAAATAATACAACGGCACAAAATTGCGCTTAACAGGAGGATCTGGCTCAGTAGCCCCCAACCTTCCCACCCTTGGTTTCATGTCTCCTGCTGAGCACATGCACATCTTCAGAAAAATCCCTACAATCATTAGATAAATCTGTAAGGTCTCAACTTTCAAAAAGGGGAATTCCATGTGGGTTCACAGATGAAGAATGATGTTGATGTGGAAGATGAGGTTTTAAGTTACTATACTTACCTCAAATTCCAGAGGGGCAAATTTAAATTAAAGGTAATCTCGAAATAGTACCTCTGTTTTTTTCTGTATTGCATATTTGTTAGAAAAGCTTCATGTGTGCTTTCCTGACTGTGATATTATTGGTTGGTACAGTCTCTTGAAATTTTTTCTAGGTATACCTTCAAGACTGTTGATTTGAAATTAACTGTGGTTTAGGCAGTTTTGGGTATGCTTCTAGGAAGACCTGTGTTACTGTGTCTGATTAAAAAAATTGCTTACATATAGAAATGTTACTTTAAGAACTTTGACTCTGGTGAGTCTTGTTCATCAGCCAAGGCATGCTGCTGGAAGAAGCTGCATACATCAGTGTCTGGCAAATAACCCTTCTCAAGGCATGCAGTGTCAGCCAGTAGCTCAGAGATTTTTATTACTGATTTTTTTACAGGATGCTGCTAAATTTCTTAAAGTGCCAGTATGTTAGACCAGTGACATGGAATGGCCGTTTCTTTCTGTGTGCGGTAAATGACCAGCTATGGCGTAATGGATAATGGGATCCAACAAGTCTGAAAATTCTGAGACCAGCTTCAACTTGTTTCTTAGGAAAACACGCTTTAATGTTTCTCTTTTAGTAAGGTTGTTTAGAAAGGGGTTGGCTCTGATTATAGGATCTTTCTGGACATTCTTCCACTCTGCTAACTTTTAGTTAGCTTTGCGTTGAATGTTCTCACAGAAGTTGAAAAATGGTGTTCAGTATCAACAAAGAAGCAAAAGCAGCTATGTATTTTTCCAGTATACAGATAAACTGAGATAAGCTTCACATTATTTTATCATTATTCCATGAATCTTAACAGCTATTTATAATAAAGTTAACAAGACACTTTATCTTAACTGTTACACTCTACAGTAAATTGCAAGCCTTAATAATATACAAAATAAAAGGGAAGCCAACAGCAGTATGGGGGCAGACTTCTGTTAAGCATTTTGCAGCCAAAATGGTGTATAGAGCCATCTATGCTTTAAAGGAAACTTTGAGTAGCTAACTTACAGCCTTAAGCATTCGACTGGTTTGTTTGTACAGGTCTTAATCTTTGTCCCATCTCTGTACAGCCTTCCCCAACATCTTATGAATTTCTTTTTGTAGGATGTTGGCTGTGTGACAGCCTGGGGAAAGTGCCATCTTTCAAGAAAATGATCTTGCTTTTGAAGCATGTTCTCTGGTGCAAATTTATGAAAGTCTTCCCTACCAAGCTATTTGTTCTTTATAGCTTCAGGTGTGTGTTTTAGTGTGTTGTTTTGAGGTTTTATAAATGAACTAGCTGATTTGGTATATTTATCTTGAAGGCATTCCCTGGACAATTCTTACCTTGAAGCAGCTTGATCAAGAGCCAGTCTGACTGGAATATACTTCAGTGTGTGTATTAAGTTATATTACACATTTTTTCGTAATGTCTTTTTGTTGTTCCCTGCCATAGCATTGTCTGCTTTTCTAATAAAGCATGTTTCATCACGTGTCTTAATAATTCTACAGAACAGTTTAGTACTTTAGTCTTGGTATGAGCTTCTTACCAAGTTTATCTGACTATAAAAGTACCAGAGTTTTAGGAAGAGGTGGGGTCAAGAAGTGTTTCAGCTTCAGTTTTGCTATTTTTATGTATACTAGTTTATGAGCATATAACCTTTGCCTCGGACTAGTTAATAAGCACACTGTGGGTTAACATACATTGCAGGCGTCTCTGATGCAAGAAACACCCTTCAGGAGTCAGTACAGTAGTTAAAGATACGACCTGATGTTTTAACCTTAAGTCTGACCAGGATGCCTAAGAAGTTTTGACTTTTCTGAATCTGCCAGCTTCCAAGTTTCTGTTCCCCAGATACAAAAACCCTCTGCCTTTTCCCCTGAGCTTTTGCTTATTTTTCATAGATCATGATGTTAACTTCTAAAGCCCCCGTGCATGAAAACCAGTGGAAGTACTTCTTTATCCTGTGCTTGAAATTAGTTTCTGCGTTATTAGACTGATTTTTAGTACAATCTGTGAAGGAATACAGGCACAAATATAGTTGCCTTTAAAAGAAATCCAAGAAAATTTTCTAATTAGTATTTGCATTAACAAAGATGATAAAATGTACTCAAATACTACTTGGATCCAAATACTTGATGTTAAAGATAAAATTGCCATAAATCCATAATGTTCACCTAGTTTTATAGAGGGTAAAAGGGTTGTAAAGTCTCCTTGGTTTATGGAGTTCTTTTTTTTTATCCTGAAACTAAGCAAGCTGGTGCCAGATGTACCACCCTTCCAAACTGGATGCCCTTCTGTCAAAGCTCATCTAAGATCTGAGACCATATTGTGTAGAGCGTTGAACAGACACTATTGATATAAATAAGATCTGGCAGCTTCCAATTATTTCAGGAAATTACCATTTCCATTCAGAAATCCGCTTTAATGATGTTCATAATGAGGAACATTAAACCTGAGGATCTTGGATGTTCCTTACCTGGATGTAGTTCTAAACCTGTTGCATTTCAGCAGCAGGAAAAACTGAACTAAACATTATTAGTCTGTTTAGTTGGATATTCACAGCAATTTTCTCTTGCTTTATTTTTATTTTGTTTTGATTATGAAGTATGTGTTAATTCAGAATAAAGGAAATAATGTTAGCTTAAACTTCACTGTGATTTTTTGGAAGCTGTCATTTGCAGGCATTGTTTGCCATTTGTTATACTGCTTTTTTTTCCTTCCGCTATTCCCAGTGCTTCTAGGCAGTAGTTTAATGCGAAGAATGTTTTTACCTACTCTTCACTGTAGAAGTGATCAGACTTCTTTTCTAAATATTTTTTCAAATTCTCATTAAATATTTCTGTTTTGCCTCTGTCTTGGAAGCTTTGAGGTACTTGGACAAAGGGAAACACTGTTCATTTGAAAAACGTAACTGTGTGCCGAGATAGATACGAAAAACCCATGTTGAGGAAGAGCGGTAGCTGGTTACTTAAATCACATGTCATGAGACAGTAAACTGCAGGAAGCATACATAGCCAAAATGTTACTATCCAAATTGCATTTGGCCATAATATAGGCATTAGTACATGTACTTTCCCAAGCACTGCGCTGTTATCTGCTATGTCAGAGACAGAAACTTCAACAGGACAAAACTTCTTTATGCTATGCAGGTTTATTGGTAGGCATTTAAGTGCTGGTGTGGCCTGTACTGGAATTGCTAACATTTTTTCCTGCATAACCAGTTGTTCTTCTGTGGTACTGCAATCAAGTTAAGAGGCCTGCTTGCTTTACAAGTGCTACATTGCAAATAGAAGCAAATGGGATGCTGAGTAACATCCGTAAGCTGCTGCTCTTTTCTTTTTCTTTTATTATTTTATTCAGATTTCTAAGGTGCATCTTCAGGTCAGTTTCTACCTGTACATATCAGCTGAAATAATGACCTTAAGTGCTTGCATTATTGTCCATAATCCACAGGTAGGTACTTCCACTTCTTGTCCAGTAGCTAACTATTAATTGGTAAGCATCCTTTTTTGAGGGGCAAAAGGCTGAGTAGTATGAAATCTTTTGCCAAAAAGGCTGCAAGAGCAATTTGCCCCATTAACCAGGTATGCTGGCAGAAACTAATCTGCAAGGATGCTGTTGGGCCATTGTCAAAACCTTCATTTGCACAATACGGGCAAAATGCCTTTTACTACATAGAAGCTTGGATGAGCCCAGGTAAGATGTCTGGACAAGTATGTATGATCTGGATTTTCTGATGTGAGGTTAGGAAAGTTTTGAGCAGTTAATACTTTTCAAAATGTACAGAAGTACAGTTCAGCATTTCTTAGATTAACATTTATTACTTGAGGATCAGGTAAATTTTCTGATATGAAATATTTTTAACTATAATTAAATACAGATATCTATCTCTGTAATAAATTACATTTTTTTGTGCTGTCTTTCCATGTTTTTGGAGAGCACAAGGCAGGTTTCATGAGCACTTCAGCTGAACAGAAGTGTTCAGGAGAAACTTCATGCCAATTTTGTTATTCACAGTTCTTAGTAGTATTTACTGGGAGAAGGGAGAAAGGATTTAGCCCCTGAGTTTGTAGTGATAAAGGCTTTGGCTAAGAAATTTGATTTTTAAGCTCTGAACTAGTTATCAGTGGTCTGCTGTTTCAGAACATCTGGTGCTGCTAATCCTGGTGATTGCTATATATTTTTTTTAATCAGCTTTATATTGACTGTTGCTGGGGCCTGAGCATTCATTGTGCTAAAGTTCATTAAAGGAACATTTGCAAGAGGAAAACAAAGTGTAAACCAGTGTGATAATGTATAGATTTTGTGGAGCAACAGATCTTTAATACTGGTAGAGTCAAATCAGACCATCTTTGAGCAACAGGAATGGAAGAACTTGAGGATGTGTAGGAGAAAGAGATTGATGAGTCTGTTTTTTTTAAATCAGAGTGCCAATACAAAAATGGCACAGAGAAAAAAAAAAAACAAACCAGGTTTTCTAGTTTCTGAAAAGATGCTGGAAGAATATTTTCTGGTTATAAACTGCTTTTGTAAAATGTGTGTCTTCCATTTGGCAGTTATCACTTTGGTATTTGTTGGAATATTTAATGAATTTAGTTGAAAATGGATCGCTTAGAGAAGGCAGGAGGGACTCATCAAGAGGATACTGTTTCTCTTTGAGGCTGTGAATTCCCCACTTCTTTGAAAGCAGATGCTGAAGTGAATGCAGATTCATACTGTAATAAAAGCTCAGTGTCTGGAGCAGTTAGAAAATTGGTATGTGTTGCCTCGACTTATCTGAAGATTGAGGGAAAAATAGAGGTTACAGTGTCACTTATCCAAGGAGGATTTCTTCTTATGATTCACAAGACATGTCAGTGCAGAGAAATCACCTATTGTTCTGAATTTAAAATTAAAATAGTGCCTTTCTTCCTTTTTCAATCTGTAGAATTGGTTAGAGTAGCTCAAAGAAACACTAATTGTTTTCAGAGAATTAAAGAGGACTTAACCAAGCATGGTGGCCTCCTGGATAACACAGGCCTTGACACTACTTGGCTTCTGCTACAGCCCTTCAGTGGTTGAGATACTGCATATCTTTGAGAGAAGCCCAGTCTTATTTAATAACTTTCTTTGTTCATCTACAGTGCTTGAGCATATTGGTGTAGATATATAAAGGAAAGAGAAATCCTACTGCCAGCTGAGTCATCTTCATTTAATGCTGGCTGTTAAAATATTAATATATTGGGGACAGATGCATTCATCTGCAGTTGGTTCTTTTTAGGAATATTAGACCAGTTCATTGGGTACTGATCACTTTTGTATCAGGACCTCCCTACTGTTCTTGTCCTCAGTGTGCCTTTCTGCCATCTCATGCTCTTTCTATTGGAGACTCAGGTCCCTGCAAGAGCTATACTAATGCTTCTGGATGGGAAGATGTGATGCATCCAGTTTTTCTGCCTCCATACTTGCAAGGGTTTATCAATTCCAGCTCCCACATAATCCTCTCAGGCACTGGCTCATGTGCTCTGTAGGAAAAACTGCATTCAGGTTTCCAGGAATCTTTGAAGAACTGTGTGAAAATGGTTTTAACTTTGTTACAGTAGGATTTGTTATACAGACACCTGCTGTTTGTTGAGGTGATTCAACTTTTTCTTTGTTCTCCTCTGTGAGCATTATGGGATGATACTTAAATCTTTTTATATCAGCCTGTTTTCTGGGTATAGTTATGATTGTCTGCAAGCGACATAAGGAAAATGTTGTATTGCTGCTGCAGATTTCACATTTAATGGCTTGTAAACTGTATCAAAGAATTGTAGAAAAACTGGAGAATTAACGCTATTAAACCTTGAAAACATGAGTTTTTTTTTTTTTGTAAAATCTGTAGAGACTGAAATGTGACAAAATCACAGTAAATCCTTAGGTTGAGAATACGCTTATTTTTCTTTAGTAAGTTATAGTATATATAGCTAAGCAGCTACACAAACCTAGAAGTGTGAATTTTTAGGTGAGCTTTGCAGTTTGATTGGAGTTAAAGGTTTGTCTAGTTTCATTTTATGTTTATTCAGTTATAACTCTAATTTCAGAGCATACAGCCTGATACATTTAAAGAAAACTTAACTGGTGCCATATCTTTTTGTCTTGACTGTTGTGATTTGTGTGCTTCAGCAGTTATTCCCAGTTTTGGGAGCTGTGCCTGGGAAAAGGGCAGGAAAGCTGGAGATGGGTGGAGCAGGCAGCAGCTCAGGTCAAAAGCCACTGTTCTCCTCAGAGAAGTAATTCTAACACGTGAGTCAGAGGCTTACGTCTTGCATAGGTGAGCTCATGACAATTATTGCCACTGCAGGATGGCCTTGAACTATTGCATAGTGCTGTAGGTATGCCAGGGTAAGGGGGAATACATCAGTAAGAACAGTGCTCAAAAGTGACGTGTCAGAGGTGCTCTAATAAATAGGTGGAAGTACTAACAGAATAATACTGGGCTCCTGAACAAAAGTGCTTTGCAAACTGTTGGAGAAAGCAGCAAGATTGCTTCCTCCAGGCTTGTAAACCCTCAATCTCCCAGTGCTGAGCCAAGGGTGGTGAGGAGGATGATGGGCTTGGGAGGTGAGCCAGAATGCACTGCCGCACAGAAATTTCAGCCTTGGGAATAAGGCAAAGCACTGCAGTTTGGAAATTTAAGAAACAGCTATGAAGGCACAGAACTTGTGGGAATGCATAACCAGTGTTAATATTTGCACATGGCTTTTTTTAATGTTTCCTAGGGAACCGGTTTCTGTGTTCGTTAGCACATACTTGTTTTAACTGAAGTTTTTATATGAAAAGGTACTGTGTTTAGGTACATGGATATCATCAAGTCTTTCTTGTTCTTCATAACAACCCTTACACAATTACAGTTTTATGAAGTAGTTTATTTTTCTTTAGCTTTTGAGTGGAGGATGTGAAAGTAAAAGGATTGTCAGTTTTTTATGTCATGTTGTGAGGACTTTGCTCATGTGTCTTAGCTCTGCTGTATTATAAAACAGAGTATGATGTGCACAGCTGAAAACAAGAATACCACAGTGGGGTAGAGATGAGGTAGAAGGTAGGGGTAAAGATAATGAATTCTTTACTCCAGAAGATCCTATAGGCTGAGCTTCTCTGTCAAAGTAACAGAAATGTCTCTGCTGTCTCAGCTTATTTAAATGTACCTCGGAGGCTGGCTATATAGATTTTGTACACTGGTTACAGTAAAGAATATATAACAGAATGTAGCTGAGTTTTTGTGAATTATTGATGCTGTGGTCGTGAAGATAGTTCTTAGCAGCCAGTAAAGGGTTTTGCCTTTGATAAATAAAAGCTTCAGACTTCTATATTCCATGTTTATTTGCTACAGAGTATCTCAATTAAATGCAAAATACTTCAAGTTAACTCCAGTACTCTATTTTTAAAATAACTGGAGTGAGAGGTTCACTTTAGTGTGCCATTAATCTGCTGTGTCCTGGAACTAGATGGTGTAAATCAAGATTGCTTTGAGAAAGCACTTTGGGAGAAGGAAACTCTGAGGAGTAGAGAGCATGTGTGTGTCTTCAAAACTAAAACCTTGCCATGCAGTGCTGACTTCAGAACTCTAGTTGATTTTGAAGGTTGCTAAAGCAAAGAAAATTAGGGAGCAGGAATTACATTTTAATATATCCCAGTGTTTAAATCCTGTTTCCACTGTTATTAGCTTCTTGTATTAGAGTTTACAGTGGGTTTGGATTGCATTTGATACTGCAATTAGGGAAATAAAATAAACCCCTAGTGTTTAGGGGTGTTTATTTAGGAATGAATTTAGGAAGATGCTTCCTTCCTTTCATTGCATGAATGCACACCAAGTATTGAAGTGTTATTCACCTTTCATCATAAAGTAGTAGAATGATAGAGTCAAACAGAAGACTCAGCTGCATCATCACGTATTTTGCTGTGTGTCCTATACAAGTCTGGTTTTGCTTGTCAGTGGCCTTCTTGCAAACTTTCATTTGGTATGAAAGAATTAATGGTTGTAGAGGCAGTTACTTTGTTCTCATACATTGGCATGCCCTCTGCCACAGGTTCCTGCTGAATTTCAATGCACATTTAATAAAAAAAGCTTTCTTTTTCCTTGCTATCTAGGAAAAAAAAAAAAAAAAAAAAACAAACCCTGAACCCTCAGTCAGACAGAAGCAACTGTTCCAAATCCATTTGTTGTTTATGCACACAATTGCTAGTTCATGTGGTATACAAATGGGCAACCAAGCATCAGCCAAACACCAAAGTTTAGTGTTCTGGGTTATTGTGGTGGTGAAGAGTCGTGTTTGAGATACAGTTGAGTTCTCAATACAAAAGAAAACAAAGGAGATTTTACTTTGTAGCTCCTTAAGAAATCAAAAATAGGCCTACAAGCACAGATTGCAGATTTTCTGCCTATTCTGTCTCTTGCATCACAATGTTTTGGTACTGTTCAGCTAGCTTGGAATTGGTCTGTACCGGGACACAAGTTGGCAGAAGCCTTCTTTCCTGGCTGGTGGCATGTACTATCTGTTGTCTTTTTTTGGTTTGGTTTGGCTGGGTTTTTTTTATGCTTTTATGTTTCATTTCTCTTTCAATTCTTGAAAACATTGGAATGGACAGATGCAGTCTGATTGCAGTTGTCAAATGGTCTCTGCTGTGAGATCATGAGCTATAAGTGGTAATGAGGGTAGAGCATGATTGATGAGGCTCTAACAAAAGGAGATCGCCAGCTGGACCTGCTGCCTACCAGGCTGCTTCACTGTAGCTGGTGGTGGTAAGTTGTCTCAAAAATGTGTAGAGGAAGTGCTGCCATGGTATGGCTTGAAATCCTCCAACAAAATAGGTGTTGAAGAGGGAGAAGGAACTCATTTATAAGCTATAAGGAAGAAGTTCTTTACTGTAAGGGTGGTGAGGCTTTGGAAAGGGTTGCCCAGGGAAGTTGTGAATGTTCCATTGCTGGTGGTGTTCCAAGTCCAGATTGTACAGAGCCTTGAGTGACATGGTTTAGTGGGAGGTGTCCCTGCCCATGGTGGGGGGGTTGGACCTAGATGATCTTAAGGCCCTTTCCAGCCCTAACTATTCTATAATGATGAAGCTGGGGCTGGAAAAGGTGAATGGATTTACTGTTTAAGAGTGCTTGGTTTTGCTCTGAGTTCTGAGCAGATTTGCAGTAGTTAGGGAAGGTGTTTCCCACTTTGAAACATGGCATCTTCAGGAGCCTGTGTTCAAGGCAGATGAGCACAAGGTAATTTAAGGCTAGATGTGAAAAAGGAGCAAATTTTTAGTGGAACTCGTATTATTTGGATTTTATTAATAATAAAAAAAAAAGAAAAAAAGAAAAACAAAACCAACAAGCCCAAAAAAATCACCCCAAAGCTACCCTGTGCAGATTAGCGCAGTTCAGTTACTTTAAAATGCAATTTCATTACAGTTTGTAGCAGACAATGCTATGAAACAGTCTTTCTTTACCTACCCTGGTTCTTCAGGACAAACCTGCAGTGGTTTCTCTACTGGGCAGTGTGTAGATCACCTGCTTTTGTCATGGCTGCTTGAGCCTCACCAGTGATATTTAATATCCTTGTTTAGGACTGGCTTGAACTTTGAGCACAGTTCTCAGTATTTAGTAACAGATCACTGTTTGTCACAAGACAATAATCAAGAAGCAGTTGTAGTGATTCATTCTTCAGTATAATTAAATTAGTGCAGGGCAAGTGATCATCCTAAGAAGTGCCTAGAAGTATGTTTCTTTCCAATTGCTCCATTTATTTGTACAAAAAGAGGAGTGTACATCAGTGGATTAACACTACAGTCACATAGATCAGCAAGCCTGGAGTAGTGTGATACTTGCAAATAATGTCTTCCAAAATGACCTTTAAGAGGGGCATTTTCAAGAGTCATAGGTTTATTCTGTAATCGTATTAGTTACCTTATTAGCACTGGGGTTTCTCCATTGTGTAACAAAATGACTATCTGGTGTGGCAGTGAAATAATAGTCGTATAAAACTGTGGCAGATTCCTTGCTTAAGTTTCTCTGGCAGCCATTGAAATTATTTTGAGTGTGAGCGCATTTGTGGAATTACTTGTCTGCTCCTATGACAGTGTGCTGGGATATATGCCAAGAAAATCTGTCTTTTTTGCAGTTTCATAAGCCAGAATAGTGTGCAAACTGGTTTTGGCTCGTAATTACTATAAGGAAAATGTGAAGTCAAAGAGAATCTGCTGTATCTGAATTTAAATTGCATAGTACTTGTAGACTTGGTCAAGAAGGAGGTAGAGGAGAAGACATCACATAATTTAGCAAATTGGTTTCTATTGTGCTCAGTAAAACAGTGAAGAATTTTAGACCTATGTTTGTGTGAATTCAAGGAAACTGGAGTGAGAAACTGGTACAGGGACTCCTGCTGCATGCCAGGGTTCAAGGAAACTGGAGTAAGAAACTGGTACAGGGACTCCTGCTGCGTGCCAGGGTTTCCTGGGAATCTTGAAATAATTCTGTTTTTTTCATTTGAGAGTTGTTATTGTTAACCAGAAATCCGTAATCTAATGCCTCGCTTTCAATTTAGTGTTGGCATTTAGGCAGAAAATCTGCTGTAATTTCTGTGGTATTCTGACTGGCATTCTGGAGTGGTGCTTGCTGAAACAAAGTGTGAAATTCAGTGGGGGGTTTTCCCTGAGATTGTAAATTACTTGCAATAACACTTATTGACTGAATTTTCTCTTGTGGAGGTTTTGTGGATTTCTTTAACACAAGTGTCCTACAGCATAAAGTGTCATTCAATTTATGCAGTCTGCATGTGGGATTTTTACTCAGTTGAGGATTTTGGGGTTTCGTTTCTACCCCCAAAATTAAATTTTTAGATTCGTGATGGATTAAATGGCCACTTTTACCTGAAAATGTAGATGCATATCTTATGGAAGTGTATGATGATGCTGTAGTAAAGCCTGTCTGTGATTCTTAACAAGCAATCTAAATTTCTCTGGATTATAAAGTTTAGAGATAAGGCATTTTGAAAAGGCAATAAATAGTATGTTGTGACAAATGGCTTTGTATAAGCAGTAAGAAACAGATTTGAAGAATAGCTTATGAAGACATTACTGTAACTGAGCAAATATATTTTCTAGTAGAAATACTCTAGAAGTCACTGTTTCACCCAGATGTGGCATGAATTCATGTTGTTCCTGATGTAAGATGGATTTTCTTTGTGTCTTGAAGATGAATTATTTAATTGGTGTTTCCCTGGAGGGTTGAGTGCATAGTTTCAAACTCAATTCTCCTTGCAAGAGCGCATAAGCTAGTTAGCTTGTTTTCCTTCTTTTTTATATTTATATATTGTGTTGTAAGGGAGAACTTGACCACTAGTAGCTGCTTTAGTTCAGTATCAGTTAAAAAGTAGGTTTCAACAGCATTATGAAATCGGGCTTGTTCAGTCTAAATGCTCTGTCTTACAATAGATAGTTGCTGTGATTGTTTTTGAAAATGGATTTGTTGCTGTTGCTGTATCCATAGTGTTCTATATGCTTTCCAGTTTAGGTAAGGGATATTGGGACAGCAAATATCCAAAAATTTTGGAACTGAAAATACAAGGTGTGGTTAACTTCACTACTTCAATAAGCCTGAAAAAAGATCTTGCCTCATTATAAATATGTATTTTGCACCTTTGAGGATTGGCACAGATGCTGTAGCTTTCGTTGTAAACGCTGCAGGGCTTCAGCTGTATGACATGTCTGTAGTCCCTGAAGCAGCATTCCACTAGAGCTTTCAACTGAGCAAGGAGAGCATAAAAATAGCAGTGGTAAACTTTCCATCTGTATCACTCAAAACTGAAGTCTGGGAGGGGGGGAGAATCAGTATCTTATGCTCATAATTAATTTGTTTTGTGATAACACATAGTTTGTACATAGTGCTGTCAGCCAGAAAGAGTTAAGAACTTTACGAAGGCAAATGATACTATCATCTGTGTTGTCCCTCCTCAGTTTCCTCATACATGGCACAAGGCGCAGCCCCACAGCTAAGCAGGCTGAACTAGAAGTAACTGTGTCCCATCCTCCATTGCTGTAATCAGCAGTATTCCTAGCCTCCTCCGTCCCACTGACCTGTTGGTGTCGCTGAGGTCTCCAAATACTCAGTGCAGGAGTAAGTAGAAGAGCTTGGGGTGTGGATTCTTAATTGCCAACTTCTGTGCACATAATTCATGCTAGCATAAGGAGACCTGAGTTGCTGGTAAACTTAATTTTTCTAAGTGAAGGCAGTAACACAGGGCAAAAATAAAATGTTCTGTTACTAGTGACTGTGGAATATTGTTGGTGCATTAGGTATACCTGGCCTGAGTTGGGAAGTTGTAGGTACAGGTTCTGTATGGCTTGTGACTATAGCTAAAGGTAGCACGTAAGAAATATAATCTTTGATCAGCATAATCTACTCGTAAGCTATTCAGAATAGACTAGGCTGGAGAATTTTTCCACCTGAAGAGTGTTTCTGGGTAAGAGGAAGCGGAAATGCTGTATCATTTTGAACAGCAGTAGATTTGCACTTATCACTGACTTCCCTTGAGGAAAAAAACAGTGCCTGCCTTTATCTCCCTTATGAAACCGGTGTTTTGCATAGGCCCACAGTAACTGTTTGAATTAGTTCCTACTTTGGTTTTGCTGGTTTGGAGACTGGTTTCAACATTGCACTGTTGTCCTGCTTGTTTTGAACTCTGATGGGATCCACAGGAGAAGTGCGGGAACTTCCCACCCAGGCATTTAACTTGGGTCTCCCTCTCAGTCGGATGGATCTCTTGTGTACACAGGACCAAAGCTCTGGTGTGTTTCAGGGAAGATATTTTTAGGAGCTGCAGTTTAGCTGATGGAAGGACTTTCTTCCTTAATAGGAGAGCACATTGTAACATGATTCCTCTTTTCTCTTTTGCCTTTTTCTGTGGCATTGTTTCTTTTTTTTTCCTTTGTCACCTAGTTTCCCTTTCATTACTGCTCTCTTACCCAGGTCTGCTCTTCTCTCTTCTGTTTCACTTTCTGTATCACTGTTGCTGTTGCATAACAATCTGATACAGCAAGGGAGTTGGCAGAGAGTGGGGAAGGGACCCAGCTTTTGCTTAAAAGATACCTTAATTATTTTTTAAATTATTTTAAGTATTTTTTAATATTTTAAAGGTAGCATCCCTATATTATACCTCTGTTGAGTGGTGCTTGCTGAGTCACCACTTGGGCAGCTATGTGAAGACTCAGAGTATCACAGAGCCAAGCCCTGGCCTTCAGCTCCAAGAACCTCATGTATGTCAATTATTCATGACCCTTGCTTATGAGTTGTCATATGTCCTTTGGCTTTGCAATAAATTCTACGTATAACTGTTCCTGCTGATGTTTGCGGTAAGCTTGACATCTCACCTTCTGATTGATGGTGTAATAGTAAAGGGCTTAAGAAGATAAATCTGTTACAGTAACTCTGCCTTGGAAAGTTGGACTGTCTCTAACTAAAACAACCCCAGAGATTCTTTTAGTTGGTGTACAAAGTAGAAAAGACATTCGTCGGAATGACAGGCTACAAGAGCACTAACTGCGTGTTCTCATACCCTTTTATGATTTGGGTGGTTTTGGTCAAAATTGTCATCTTGACTTTCTGAGGAGTTAGATGCTGTAGCATTTAGTTAGTGTTGAAAGGGGCACTTTTAAATTTTGAGATCCCTTGTGTTGCTTTTGTGGTTTTGTTTGTTGTTTTTTTTTTTAATGGTGCTATAGGCTGTGTCTGATTTTTTAACTGGCATACAATGAAATTGAGGGTTTTTTCTAGATTAGCTATTACCACAGCCACAAGGTGCTTCACTTACAATGAGAGTTGATTTCAGAAACAAAATGACATCAAAAACTCTGAGTCCAAAGCAGATCAATACTGAAGAAAATTGCAATGCTAAAGCAATTGTATGTGGTGAAGGAATTCTCTTACCACCCTGTGCTGTCCTGTTACCCTGTGACTGTCAAACATTTGTTTCCATTTTCTACTTAGATTGTAAACCATTTAGAGAGGATCCTTCATATTTATCATGGCACTAGAGTTCAGGATGGTATTGTAGAACCTACCAGCATTAATATAACTTTATCCCTACTTACGTGCCATGTAAAGGATCTGGTTCCAGTCCCATTTTCCTGCATTCCCTGATGCTGATGCATTTCTGCCAGTCTTTAATACGATGCCGCAGCTGGTAGATCAGCAGATTGGATGTGTGTACTTCCTTCAATGGTACATGCCTTCAGCCCTCCCCATCCTACAGCCAGAGTGAAGTCTGTGAGGACAAGGCTTTGCTCCAAGTTCCTGTTAACATGCATAGCAAAATCAGCTAGGCTGTACTGTGTGCTGAACTATTTCTAATAGTAAGGGAGAAAAAATTCTGCTAAAAGAGCTTCACAACATCTCTTTAAAAACATGAGGCTGTGGCTGTGGTGATAGACCACCAACGTGAGCTGCTGCTTGGTTACCAAGAGGATAAAATTTTAGTCCAGGGAGATATTTTTATACAGTTGCTTATTCATATTACAGCAGATGCCAAAAGCACCCTTATGCTCAGCAGTATAGAAAATTCCAGTTTCACAGGGGCTACAATTCAGTCTGGTTTTACTTCCTTGTAAAACCAGGCAATCTTGACAGCCTGTAATTGGATGTTTAGTATTAAGTTATTCTTCTGGTATATTTTTAATTATTAATTGATTATTCTTCAATTGCAATTTTCGCTTTTGTACATATATCATCACTGAGCTGCTTGAAAGTCAAGTACTACCCAGGTCTGCCATTGCTATCAGTTTAGTGAGGAATTTGAAACATTCCAGGTATACATTGGGTGTAGCCTAAACTGTAGGGTTTGATTTTCATTGTCATGGCAGTGACAGGAGGACTGTAGACAGCAAAAAGACATGTTCTCACTATTTTCCACTGGAAGTGTGTTCTTTTCTGCACTCAGTTGTTCTTTATACACCGTGCAATAAGAAGTGAAGTTATACGTGGAAATCTTCTGGGTAAATATTTTGTAATTAACCAAGTAACAGTTTTAATTTGCAGCTTGCCTAAAAGTTGTGGTGGCCAAATATGATTGTACTCCTCAGTCCTTCCTAGACACTGTCACTGCCTCCTTTGCCCCTTCCAAATTCTCTTATCTTTTGCATATCTTAACTAAAAACTGAATTTGTATATTCCTTAACGGCACACAAGCAAGGACAGCTTTTATAGACTGGACGGGAAAAGTGAGCAGCCAGCCAGGACTCCCTATGAACACTTGAATTTTATGGAATTATGTATCTTAAGAGTTAAAAAATTAACTTGATGTAATTTTAAACTGGAAAAGAAAAATGAGGAATAATTTATACTCATTAGAAAATGGAAAAATGAACAGTACTATCCTTTCAAGTTTTTATCTTCTTTAGTGTCTATGCTAACAAGGCAGTTCAGTCTTTTTGTTCCAGCTGCATGGAAAGGTGGGCAGAGGAGTAACTATCTTGATAAATAGTGGAAAGGTTGTTACTCTCCAGAATATCTAATTGAAATTCTGGAGAATTACTCTGCAATGGAGGGGAGACGAAGGGGAAAGTAAAATTTATAACTTGCTGTGCTGTGGAGTGAAAGATAAAGAGATGTTCATGAAGGTGGTGAAGATTAATGAGCAAACCAGCATTCCTTCTGTGGGGATAGTTCTCAGCCTGTGCAATGTTTTGATTGTTTACTTTACTGGACTGTCTTAAAGTTTAGACTTGTAAATTCCCATCTCCTAGGAACAGATTTTAAAGAGCTACAATGAGTAGGAGGGAAGCTTTGTTTTTTGTTGGTTTGGATTTTGCTTTTGTGATGCAAATTATGTTGTAAGCTGTGGTTTTTTTTTTGCTTTCTAAAGGCATGTTTCTTGTCTCTGCAGGTATGGTGTTAGTCCTGAGAACATTATTCTGTATGGTCAGAGTATTGGTACTGTCCCTACAGTAGACCTGGCATCTCGGTACGAGTGTGCAGCAGTAATCCTTCATTCTCCCTTGATGTCTGGATTACGGGTAGCTTTTCCTGACACTAGGAAAACCTATTGCTTTGATGCTTTTCCGAGGTATGTATAAACACTGCAATGAGGGCTATTCTGGACTCCATATGCCCCTTAGGTGTTTAAAAAGGAACTTTATTGAATTGTCACTTTTGATATTCACTTTTGATCAGCTTTTGATATTCACACCGTCTAAACCCAAACAGAGATTCACCATGTAATAAAGAGGCTGATGTCAGTCTCAAACTGACATGGTAGTCAATTCAATGAATAAAAGAAGTCTTAGTGTTTACAATAGATTTTTCTCCTGTTGTTTGTGTTGTTAATATCAGAATTTTTATGCTGTCAAGTTTGGAGTAGTAGCTTACTGACTGATAATACTGAATTGAGTCCTTCAGGCTAATGACTCACTGGTAATTGTACACTGTTAATATCTCAGTCAACTTTGATTTAGAAAGTAATACAATATCATGAAATGGATGTGCAGTCTTCAAACTGCTTGTTGAAATATTTCTATAGTTCTACCACATCAGCAGAGAAACAGGTACAGGTAATTGCCTCTTTTAAGGGGAGAAAACATGACAGGATCAGAGGCTAGAGTTGGACTGCTATGGTTCACTTTTCATCTTGGTTCTGCATTTCGTGTGTGATCTTAAGGAAATTAATTTAGTGTTCCTTTGTCTTGGGCCCTTGTAAGTAAAAACATTTTTTACATCTTTGGCATCCTGTCCATATAAAATCACTAAAGGTAGACTTATGTTTCTCTGATGGAGATCATATAAGATCCTAATGTCTGTGACAAAAATAAATTACTGTCCTTCTTTGGAAGATGTTGAGCTTGCTTTAAGAAGCTCTAGTATATTTTAGGTACAGAAACCCATATATATAACTGGTTTCAAGGTAAAACAGTGCATTTGTAGCCTAATATTTCATTTGAAAAGCAATTGTCACAGACCTAAATTAAAATATTCAACTATTTGGGAATAGTAGAGGTCCTGGGAATAGCAGATGTTCTAGGAATCTTTTAAAACTTCCTAGTAGACCCATTTTAAGGGACAATATTAGAGGAGGAAGACAGTGTCTTTATAGCAGCGTATGTAGACCTGCCATGGGAGTGAGGAGAGGCACAGATAAAAAGCTAAAAGGTCTGAGGAAGGGAGAAGACAAAAGAGAGACACTCAAGTTGTGCAAAGCTTGGCTTTGCTTCAGAAGGTCATGTTTGCAATAAATTTTGTAGGGGATACTCACAGCATTTGTTTTGATTGTTTTATTTTGGTTACAACAGATTAAAATTAGAAGGTGAGGGAGGCTGTAGATGTAAATCTGTATGCTAAAGCAGCTAGTGACTGATAGTGGCTCTCACAGTATCTGTGTCCAGTCGCCATGTTTAGAATCCTTCCAAATGGACTATGAATTAAAATAAGTAAGTAAATTGTTGAAGGTGCAGTTAGGATTTGAAACTCTTATACTTACTTGAAACACTCATTCAGCATCCTCAAACCTGAAATCCAATATCTGCAAATGCTTCCGTGAGAGGGAGAAAAACAAAGCCTTAAAAATAGATTTGATGACAAAAGTAATAGCGATTAGCTGGTACCAGCCAAACCAAATAACCATTTAGAAAGGAAAAAGTGGGAGGGGGGGACAGTGACAACAGATGTACTGTAGCACTTGAGTATTTTGTTCTTACCCTACTGAGCTGTTCATTGCTGTCAGTCTGACTTCAATTGCACTGTAAGCAGTGAAAATAAACAGCAGTGCACTTTTATGAATGTGTGCAGCTCAACTGTCTGTCTTCATGGTGGGAGACAAAACAGTTCAGTGTGCACCTACAGTGAATCTCTATTATGTGCATTTTATGCTGGGACTCCATGAGAATTGGGTCTCTGTAGATTTTTCTAGCTGCAGAGCAGTGTGGCTGAGAATACTAAGTAAGTCTAATGTGCAGTTTAAATACTGCCTTATGAGTTGCTGAGTTGGCAATGGGATGCTTTCCAATTTTCTGCAAAACACAAATACTACCTGGCTTAATGGTCTGTGGATATATGTGAAAAAATAGTTTTGTTATCTGAAGTGAAAAAGATTTCCTAGCTTCCTACAATAAATGAGAACTTAAAATTAGGCATAAACATCTCTAGCTTTATGTAGCTGACTTGTCTGTCACATGGCAGAACTTGGTGGGCAGACCCTTCATGGGCTTAAGACTTTACATAATATGTTGATTGTAAAGTATTTACATTTGGCTGTGATATTAATTTGGGTATGAAAACTGTGGGGAAAAAAATCACTATTCCAATATTTCTCTTACATTCTTGGGATATTTTTCTGTATTCAGCATCGTTGTACACAACTCAAATTCCAGGCAGGAAAAGTGAAATAGGCTGCATTTTAATTTTAAATAACACTTTTCCTCTTTAAAAAGACATGAAGCCTGGGATTTTTTTTGAGAGGTATTGAGACAGAAATGTGTTTACACTGAGCTGTTTACTGGAATACCAGTAACGGTTCTCTGGAATGCAAAATGCTGAGACATTTATGTGTGAGGCTTAGTGCTTCAGTTTGCATCTTAATTTTTAATTAACTTCATCTTTTCATAAAGCTTCTTGAAGCATGTTTTTAAATCAGTGTAAGTTGGCATCTGTATTTTTTAATCATTTTATGCAGTCTTGATCACTGTAAAATCTCTAGTCTTACCAAATTGCATGCCTTCATGTTCGTCAGGAGCAGAAATATCCAAACACCTTTTTATTAGATACCATAAAGAAATAGACTTCAAGGCCAGGTTGGATGGGGCTTTCAGCAGCCTTGGCTAGTGGAAGGTGTCCCTGCCTGTGGCAGCAGGGTTGGATGAGCTTTAAGGTCCCTACCAGCCCAATCATTATGATTCTGTCAGATGGAATATTACTGATACTCATTTTTCTACCTACTTCATCCCATACTCTGCATAATGTCCTGAGGTAGTTCATCCATTCATTGATGAAAGTGGAACTGGTAGAGAGCTGAGAGTTGGTTAGCACTTGGTGCCTATATACTGGTTTGAATTATTGGTAACTACGAACACGAAATGGCTGATGGGGGGAAAAAAAAAGCTGATGCCTACATGAGGAAGGAGAAAACTGCTGTTTACCACTTGGAAGTTACTTCATAATTGAAATTTTCTGGCCCAAACTGTTAGGTATGAAGGTGCCTCTGTTACTTTTCCCTCTCCTCTGAACCTGTTTTCCTGTGAGAGGTGTCCACTAGCCATATTGATCTGCTAAGGTAGCTGGAGCAAATAGAAAAAAGTTTAAGACCACTTTGCAGTGAGAGCTGGCAGAGAAGTTGGTTACGTGGATTAAAATCCCATGAGAGTTTTTTCTGGTTAAATATCCTTGTGTAGCAGTCTTATCCCACAGTTTTCTTTTTCGGCATTTGAATTTACAGTCGGTGGAAAGAACAGATTGTTTTTCTCCAGCTGAGTCTGCCTAATTTGGGGGTCAAAGACAGGTTCAAACTTCATAAGCTAAGGCTTTTGTTCTAATGAAGTCTTATGACTGGAATGTAGTTAAATACCACCTTACAATTTAACAGATTAGCAATTGGTGTGAAGAGTCCACACTGGCAGTATGTCCTGAGGAATCTTCCTTTCCTCTCAGTGGTTTTTGTGATAGATCTACCCACTGTTTTGGGTTTTTTTGATGCCAGACTTTATTTGCTTGCTGCCCATTTGAGGTTCTTGTCATCAGAACTGGTGGGATTATGGGGATGGCAGTGCAGGCTCCTATTTAACACATGAGTTTTGAGAGTGAGCCTTGTTCCATATCGCTTGGGCACAATTGCAGTGTTTTGCAGCTATTTAAAAGCTTGCAGTGGTAACTGAATCATGTATGGATACTTATTGTTGCTTGCTTTATATATAAAAGATAAAGGCCCAAACTGAGCTGTTTTTCATTTCCATCCACAGCATTGACAAAATATCTAAAGTAACTTCTCCGGTGTTGGTAATCCACGGTACCGAAGATGAGGTAATTGATTTCTCCCACGGCCTGGCCATGTACGAGCGATGTCCACGAGCAGTAGAGCCCCTCTGGGTGGAAGGGGCTGGGCATAATGACATAGAGCTTTATGCACAATACCTAGAGAGACTAAAACAGTTCATATCTCATGAACTTCCCAACTCCTGAAGAAGCCTACCTGATTTTACCTCAGTTACTGTGAACAGAAGAAATTACCTGGTTTTGCACATGCTTTAACTGGATAGCTGTAATAGCTTTATACTATGAAGAAATACCCTGTCGTTAGGGTGTTCTAATCAAGCATCTGATGAAATTTGTCTTTTATATCTGGAAATTATTCTACTAATGCACACAAATATGGTCAACTACTGTAATTCCAACAATTTTTAGCTTCATTGCCCTGGAGGAAGTGGGAATACTAGCTGCTTATGGGGACACTTTTTACCTAGTGCTGTATTAATCGAAGATCAGTTTTCTCTGTCTCACTTCAGATTGTTTATAATTCTGTCCTTACAAAGACTTATTTCCCCAGTGTTCTCAAGTGTGGAGAACACACTGTTACGAGCTACAGCTTGTTCTGAACAATCAGTCATGGGTTCAATCCAAGGGAGTACTTTCTCTGTAAAGTTTCTAGCTGTGGTATTTTAACTGGAAAGTTATTGTGATGAAGTTCCCCCTCCTCCCTTCTAGTGTTCTTTTGTTAACTTACTGATTTTCCCAAGTAAATTATTTAAATATTACTTTTTCCTGAAAATAAACTACTATATGGGGCTAAACTCTGTAATGACCTCTCCATTTACCTGTATAAATGTAACTGGAATTATTCTTAAAGGAAGTAGGGAAAAAAATTGCTTTTGTTTAAAAATAAATGTGTAAATTTACTACTAGAAAACTCATTTTAATATTCAGATGGTCTGAATAATAGCCATAACAGACATTTCCTTCTGTAAAGCATTCCTGTAGACTTTTTAAAAGTACTGTACATATTTGAATTTACATTGTGCATAGATTCTTAATTGGTAGTTTTAATTTAAGTCTAGTTACAATAAACTGCAAAATTCTGGTTTGTATATGATTGAATACATTTTGTTAAAATATGTTTTTATCCCTATATTATTTTGCTATTAAAGTTTTATAAAGTTTCCAGGACAAAAAGAAAATAATAAAAATTTACACATTTATGTTTTGATGAATTTATGTAACTAAATTTTCATTGAGCTGATCTTTTTAGTTTAGAAGTAATTTGATTCTTCAACACTGGAATCGCACAGATTATGCATCAGAAATGCAAGACACTTAAATTGTTACACTACTAGCATAGGTCTAATTTTTCCAAATTTAAAGGCCTTAAATGTACTGTAAGCCTCAGATTGTTGTATAAATTGATCGCGATTGATTGCAGTTTGTGTCCTGTTGCTAGAATGCAACACAGTGATTGTAATGGAATAAAGGATGCATGGATTAGAGCCTGCTGAATTTCTGAATCTTATTTGGTACATAATTTTCATGCATAAGAGAAGTGTGAAGTACAGATTATTTGATAGAGTAACTTGAACTTCATTATTTAATTCCTTCCTTTCAAGGAAAACTCCCCTCAGGTACAAAGCTGCATTCCCATGAAGCTTGGTATGTAAATAAAATGTAAAAGAGATTATTTTTTCGTGGTGTTCAGCTGGTTTTAAGTAGCGAAAAATCACGATTCATTCCTTAGAAGAAGTGTTTGAACACTGTTGTCATGAGTCCTTATAACAGGCCTGCAGTTAATTTTCAGCACTGCAAGTCTGTCTGTTGTCTTTGATTACTGATTTGGCCCTGTTATGGTAAAAGGAGAAAAACTGGTATTTTCACTTACAGAGAGGGGAAATGAGGACACCCGTCCTGCTCCACATCTGGATGTTTAGAATCTGCATCTGTGTTGCCCAGTTGTAAGTTTTAAATGCCCAAGCAGCAGGGCCCCGGCTCTTCTCTTGTCTGATTTTGCCTAATCATCACCTCAAGCTTGCTGCTTCCCCCTTTGTGTTGAGATACATGTCTCATCTTTGTATTTGTTTTGCACGTTCATAAATCTGCAGTGGATGTTCTTCCATTTCTGCGTGTGTTCTTCCTGTGGAAACAAAGCTGGTGTCTGTGGTACAGGTGTTCAAGGTTATGTTTGGGAGTGTCAGCCTATCTGTGGAGTGACCTGGGGGATTTTTACTTAATTAGGCATTGTCTTTTGATATTTTCATTGTCATTGAACTTTGTGCTGATCTGAAAATTTAAGCCTATAATGTTTCTTCTCATCGCCCCTTGTAGCTACCGTTTCACTTCAACAAACTGATATCTTTAACCATTTCCTGTAAATCAATGTTTTTTTTTTTCAATTACTACTGTTCTAATTCCTGCAGTCGTATTGTGACTTGCCTTTGCATTTGCTTTGCTTTTGTCAGTATTCTTCTGTTAATGAGAAGACCAAATCTGGATTCAACTTTGTCACCTATGGTCTCATGGTGTCTGCACGTGCAGACTGAATTCACTGTGCTCTGGCTGGATGTGAATTTCCACTTGTACTGTCTTCTATTTGCCCAAATTCCTGCCTCACTAGTTCTGGGAGGTGCTTGACTCTTCTGGCTTCTGCACTGTCTGTTTGGCTTTGAGAAGTTTGTCTACATTTAACTAATACAAATGTTCTGCTGTTAATTAAAATGTTAATGCCTTATCAGTGATCTGCTGGTATGGATCCTCTTCCCTCTAAGTCAATAATTCATTTACCTGTTTGGTCAGTCCCCGAAATAGTTTTCCATGTGGCCGTGTTCCCATCCAGTAGTTCTTAAATGAATCCTGAAATTGTTGTAATTTCCTGGCATATTCTTTACTCAAAGTAAATAGCAGTAGTGAACTTCTTTATGTTGCAAAGTTATATCAAAGCATCACTATTTGAGGCATTTCAAAAGGCCACTGTTGCTGCTGGGCAACAGTAGAATCCTTGTTTGAAAAAACCTGTGGCCAGCTTGTGAACCTGCTCACAAGGCAGTGCATGTCAGGTCTCAGTTTCTTTAAAGAAAAGAGGTTGGAACCAAACGTTTTGCTCATGATAGGAAAGGGGGTGGTGTGAGCTTATGGAAGAGAAACTTCGGGCTAAGAAATGGCCTGCTCCAGCAAACTGCTGACATGTTGGACCTACCAAGGTGTCCCTGTAAAAATGGCTGGCTGTGCCTGGGTAAGTCATGCAGTGAGGCTTCTGAGGCTCGCTAACATTTATTTTCTTGATGTGGATGCTCCATCCATTTGTCTTGTGTGGCTTAGCATTGCTTTTCATATACTACAGCCATATGCGGTGTACTTCTGGTTTTAGGGGAGGTAAGATGTGGTACATTTGTGTCAGGAGTTGTCTGTCCCTTCACAGAGGAAAATACTTGTTACAGTGTTAGAGGTACCAGTTTCCGAGGTGTTTGATAAGCATACTTTTAAAATGCATGTCGTTGTTACTAATTTAACTTGCATTCACATGGAGGCTTGTTGCCTGTGTTGCCTCTGCTGCATTTCAGTTCCTTCTTCCACGTTGTTCCTGTAGCTTGTGGCAGTTTTGCTTTGGGCACTGATCCTTCCGCTTTTAAATGCCCAAACCTGTATTCACACTTAGTATAATGCCCATCTTTTATAAACTCTGCATCATATTTGCTTTTTCTAAATTGTGCTAAACACAGGTAAAGAACCTATGTACTTTGTTCCTCTGATTATTCGTTCAGCAGTAAACTCTGATTGTTCTCATTTGGAAGATGTGGTTTTTTCCCTAGGACTTTTTGATGAATGTAAATTAATGGTCTTGTTTAAATCCATTTGACTCGTTTCTCTGTATCTTTCCCTGTGGAATTCACCAGTGATTTTAGGTGTGAAATTTCTTGTGTCACAAAGGTTTTGTACCGCTAGTGCTGGTTCAGGGTAGGCTGATCCCTTGGTGGGCACTCCTTGAGTAGGAATAAGGTCAAGCACAGAAACTACTTGCTTAGTATGTGGTGTTTCCAAATTCCAGCAGCAGTTCTTAGATGATGTGTTTCGAAGCTGGAGGTTGTATTTCAGCTGTGCTGTATTTAGGTCTCATAACTTTGCCACAACAGTAGAAAGCACAAGCTGGTCCTTGCAGCAGGAGTGTGAGCGCTGCTCCTTTGGCACCGTGCCTCTGGCAAGGTCTGGTTCTGGAGCTGTGTTCCTGCAAACTGATTTTGCAGAAGGTGTTTGAATACATGCCTGCTGGCTTAAGAAAGGAAAGAAAACCCAAGATCACCCCTCCACCTTAAGCACCTTAACTGTAAATTGTCTTCTGGCTCCTGTACAGGTGAACACGCCTTGTGCTGGTTGCCTTGCAGCACGGCAGTGGCAGGCAACGAGCCGGCACACGTTGCTTTCTGTAATAGAACTCTGGGCTCCTGTAGGTCTGCCGGGCAGCGGACACGTTCTGTGCTGGCCCCTATCCCTTCTGCTCGTAGCTGTGCTTGTGCTGCTGAACACAAAGGTGCGCTCATTCTTTCCGGCGTGGGACGTGGCCGAAGCCTTTCCCCTGGGCACAGCCCGCACATCTCTCCCTCCCGCCCGTGCCAGCCGGGCCGCGCTCCGCTCCGCGCGGGGTCCATCCCTCCCTCCGCGGCCCGCCCAGCCCCGGGGCCGGGCTGCGCTCCGCGGGGCT